>QVNW01003889.1:0-22720 GCA_014825475.1 Pseudomyrmex flavicornis
ATCGATATATATCGCAAATCGATATATATCGCAAATCGATATATATCGCAAATCGATATATATCGCATATCGATATATCGATCTTTTTTTTTGTTTCTAATTGCCGATTCCAGCAAAGTGTTAAAACGACTTTCTTGTATAAACAATTTTCAGCTTAAAAATTAAACGGAATACAATTACTTGGAGTTATAATGTGGAAGTAATATTTTATGCATGAATGTGTGCATACTATTGTATTAAAAATATATATTTAAAAAAAATCTCAATATTTTTGCGGAATTTTATTCTCGCGCAGCAAAGTTCTTACAAGACAAGTGAGGAAAACGCGAGAAGCGGAGAATAAAAGACGTCACGCGGGTCTTCTCGCGGCGTTTCTCCCGTTCTGTTCCACGTCTTCCGTTCTCTGGCGCGTTATCTGTACGCGAGGAGGAAGACACGGAAGAATCGAAAAGGGCAGGCTGTATATATTATATATATGTATATATACATGTACAGCGCGCGAGAAGCAGGGAAATAGCATGTATATCGGGAAGAAGCGCGCGGGAGAGAAGACCTCGCTTTGTCCTTTCTTCTCTTCTACCGTTTCCACTCGGCCTCGTCGCCCGTACGCGTCTCTCCCGACCGCGACATAACCCGGCGTCGACCACACGCGTCGACAAGTAGATAAACCGATTGATATACGGCCTACATCCTACCGCGCTTGCCTCTATTCGCACGCTCGCTCGCGCCGATTTGGCGGCCGCTCATCATCGCGTGTGTCGCGTGTGTGTCTCTCTTGGCGAGCAACGACTTGCTGCGACATAAGCGGGGACCCGGCGCGGTTAGGTCATGTTGGATGCCGATTCGCATAAAGCTTGTTTAAAAGCGCGAGGTAACTCGCACATTTACAGAGAAAGAAGAGAGAGAGAGAGAGAGAGAGAAAGATTAACATACGCGACGAAGCTGCGGCTATCGCGAAGAAAGAAGAACTGGTCGTTACATGCAATTAATTCACCGTCCGCTAATTGCTACTCGTAATACATCCACCAGACGCGTGATTAATGATTAATTAATCACGCGAGCGGAACGATTGACAGTATTTTCACTTTCCGTTTGTATCCCAGTTGCCATCGATGCGTCTTCGTCATTATCGCTTGTTTCTTTTTTCACTGTCATTCGTACGCACACCCGTGTGTCATGTTCCCGTTTCGCAGCTCGCTGTTCCCGCAGATAGCGCCGTTCATTGTAAGAACCGCGGAGGAATATTCTCGCGCGTAATGGTTGCGCGCGCGCGCGCGCGCGGACGCAACGGCGAACGATCGACTCGTTATTCGCTCATCCGCCTACCAGCATCAATGACCATCTACCATCGCTTTAAAAAGCGCGCGCGCCGCGGCGACGGGCTCCGAGAGGCGACGATTTGTCCGAGAAATGGTAATCGGAATCCTGCTGGGCCCGGTAACGAGATTCGAGCGGGTCCTCTCGACGCGCTGGGGGCCCTCGCCGGCAGGCCCTCACCGGCAAACGAAGAGGAGGGAGGGGGAGGAGAAGAGCGAAGATCGATTTAAACGTTCGCAGAGAGGTCGAGGGGATTCCTCGACCCTTGGCAGCCCCGCGAAGTAGTTTCCGAATCTGGCGAAAGATTGTGACAGCGACTCGTATATATATCTTCGCCGGTCGCAACCGGCCGCCAGCGACAATATAAACCGGCCTGTTGATAGCGGCCGTCTGCGGCTCTGTCAACGACGAGTTTCAACGTCGGACTCGCTGCCACCTATCCGACGAAGTGGTCTTTTTCCGCCGCGGAGTTGTTTCTTCTACGCGGAGCGGGATTTTTGAGAAGAGGAAACAAAAGAGAGAAAAAAAAAAGGTCTCCACACGAGACCTCCCCCCATTTTACGAGCAGTATTTATCAGCCCGCACAAGTCAATAACGTTTTATTATGTCTCGGGATGTAAATCTCTATTGCGCGATGCCGTAACGGGACACGCCAAAGGTAAATTTACGTTACGATAGAAATATCTCTTTTTCTTCGTATATTACGATATGCTAATAGAACGGTTTCCTCCAATAAGCGCAGCCCAACGCGAATAATTCACTCGTGAATCGGATGATGACGAATTATCCGACGCTTCTCACAGCGCGATAGAAAGAAAATTTCCGCGACGCGTATATATTATCCCTAAATGGTGTAACATTTTAAACTATGGCGCGGAGGGATTGAAAACTCGGACGGGACGCATCTGTATGTAATTGAAAATATCGCGCGACCTGGAGAAAAATGTCGAGTCGTTCGTGCGACGATCGCGGCGGTATTCCGCGTCGCGGGAAAGATCAGTCTCCCGGGGAAAAACTTCCCCGAGATACTTCGCTCGCTTCATGCATTATGCCGAGAAAGAAAGAGAGAAAGAGAGAAAGAGCTTGTTTCGCAATCCGAAGTACGAGACATTCTCTCTCGGCGCGATCGTGCCCGAGGTCGTAACCATGCGTCGTTGCAAAAGTGTCGTTTCGCGCGCTACATCCGGCATGCGGTTCCACGACGATCGCGGTCGCGAACACGCTCGCGCGCGCGCGTGCTCGCTCGCTCGCTCGCTCGCTCTCGGATCGTAAAGAAAAAAGATATGGATGTGTCTCATCCTGGATTCGAATGCACACCCTCGGCTCCCGGTGTCGCCATAAATTCGGTTCAAGTCGGTGTGAAGACAGCGACGGCGCGCATACTAAAAAACCCCTCGCGTTCTTTCGCCCGTTTCCACGTTGGATAACAAAGTGGATGGATCTTCTCTGCGACGACGTATCCTCGACGCCGTTCTTTGTAATCTAGAAGCGTACATCACGGAATTGCATTTTCAGAGACGGTCGAGAGTCCAACTTCAAGTGTGTGTGTGTGTGTTTGTTGTTGAAGCAAATACGCTTGAAATATCACTCCGTGACACGAAGTCACGGGGATTTTGCAGATCCAACCGATTGATAGTCCGGTTGAATTCAGAGCCCGATCGAGATAACGCGCGCGCGCGATATTCTTTCGAAAATTATAAATTATAAAAAGCACACACACACGCGCGCGCGCGCGCACGCACACGCTCGACCGATTATTTCGGACGCATAGAAAACGTATTTATAATTTTCCATGACGTATGCAATTAAGTACAAACTTTACCGCTCGCGTTCACCAAGTTAATGCGATGAAGAAACAAGTCCGTTAAATCCGACCGGCGCCAACGGGGCATCTTCGTCCTTTTTACGAACGCCGCGTCGTTCGTTTTCTAGAAAAATCGGGACCCGATTAACGCATCTCCCGGTAATAAAATCGTTCGCCGCGAGAGACGAAGAGAGAGAGAGAGAGAGAAGAAGAAGAAGAGAGGAGAATCTTCCAACGAGCTCGAATCGGACGCGGAAAACGTGCCGGCACCATCGCGCGTGTCGTTTGCTTCATCTACTTCGAGAATAATTCTCGCCACTTCCTTCTGCGGATCGCGCGCGCGGCATTTATCGCCGCAACGTGAGCACAGTTACTACGGTTTTTAAGCCTTTCATAAACCCCGAGCCCGTCGGGACCTCTAAACAGCGAGGTGAACGAGTGAATGAGCACGTAAAGGGGGGAGGGCGAAACCCGGAGGGAGAGGGGGGAGAATATAAGGTAGTTATTTACGAGACAGCTCCGCGGCATAACGAGCGTCTTCGCGAGGCCAACGTACGACTAAGCGGCGCGACACCAATCTGTTCTGGACACATAGTGAAATTTCGCGAAACAAACACCGACGACGAGCCCGACGACGAGACTATCCGCTGCCATCCGGGGAGACGGACCCGGCGATTCCCATACGGAAGAGCGCGCCCTCCTAATGGGAGGGTCACACACAGAACTCGCGCGCAGAACTGGATTATACATCGAGCGCCGCGCACGGACGATCGGAATGGAAATAGTTTCTCTCCGCGGTCGTTAGGGACCGTAATTTAAGATGCCGTCGGTGAACCGGACGAAAAATGAACTGGACGTCGTTTAAAACAAACACATTCGCACGATTAAGGATAATTAAAACGTAAACGCTTGAGAACAAGTTATTAACGAAAGTTTAATCTCGAGTTTAATAACGCGCGCGTTTCGCTCGCGAGGAAAAATAGGATTTTATTGCGCAAATTGAATGAACTTGATGTATTTTAATTTTGGTGTATAAAGAATTCGTACGAAATAAAATATTCCAAAAAACAATATTCGAAATTACAATAAATTGTTGTTCTAAATTGCAACGCGCAGAGAGCAAACGAGATTGCACGTGTAATAAAAAGACGCGCATATTAGATTGTCACAAGAGTGAGCACTTCAGAAGATAAGGGAGGATACGCGTCGCGCGAGCGACTTGCGCGGAATTTCGGCAGGTTCTCTCTATCAGCAGACCGGGAGAAATTAAATTTAGCTGCATAACGCTAATTTGCGATCGATCGTCAGGCGGGGACGGTATAACGGCAACGTAAGTAGAGATAAACGTCGCGGCGGCACTCGAACGGTCGTTGGACGTGAAATTTATGTTCTCGTTGCTGTGAACGTTGTGGGCCCCTCTCTCTCTCTCTCTCTCTCTTGCTCTTTCTCTCAAGCGCGTACGTATATATACCACGCTTATTAATACGGTGAGTGAGGCCCGGGACACACGGGGACCCGGGGGCCCCGGGACCAGCTCACGCACAGAACCGAAAGACTCTCTCGCTCGCCGGGCGTTACACCACTCTAGCTCTCGGATATTTATTATCGGGCGTCGATCGCATGAATCGCCAATCGATATGCCATTCGTAGAGAGACAAGAAACGGGACACCCCGCGGACGGTCTTGCGGGCTTGACACGACCTAACAAATGGCTGTTTTACGTCGGGCAGAAAATGAAGCGAGCATGACGAGTTGATTTTCGGTCGCCACGGGAGTGTGCGCGCGCGCGCGAGCGAAGCTCGCGTTGAGGGGGAGGCACGTTCTTCTTCGTCGTCGTCGTCGTCGTCTTCTTCTTCTTCTTCTTCTTCTTCTTCTTCTCCCGGGGCCCGACGGGGTGTGGATAGCGCTCGCTCATGCTCGCGCGAGGTGCTGCGGGGGCTCTGTTAGAGGGAGCGACCATACATAGAAGAAGCCGAGAAAGAGAAAGTGATATACACACCGCCGCCGCCGCCGTCTTCGTCGTCGTCTTCGTCGTCGTCGTCGTCGTCGTCGTCGCCGCCGGGAGAGAGAAAATGTAGAAAGAGAAGGCCCCCGCGACTCTCCCGGACAACCAATGACGAGAGGAAGAACTGGCGGCGGGTACGAGGGGGGAGAAAGCGAGAGAGAGGAGACACTCCTACGGTCTTGAGGAACACGGGCCAAGAGGTGTTACTTGTCAGTCCTCGCCTCGAGGCAATGACAGCCGTAGCCGGTGAATTAGCATGGGATAATGGGACGCGGTTGGCCCGGTACCTCCGCGGGGGCCAATGAGCAGCCACAAAACCGTATGTTGGAGCCGGAACGACGACGTTTGGAAACGGGAACGATCGTTGTGAAGCGCGACCCTCGACTGGAAACCCAAATACCTCTGAGTCATACGCGCAAGAGATGCGTTCTTTTTTTTCTTCTTCTTTTGAGTGGGGGGAAAAGGAAGGGTTTCGAAAGAGAGGATCCGCGGTGTTTTTTCTCTCGTTCATATGTATTTGCCTTCAGAGAACTTTGCGCTTGCGGAGAAGGAAATTCCGAGCGAAGAAAGAAATTCCAGAAGACAGCGTTTTTTGCGCTGAAAATTACTCAAAACGACTCGTTTGTCTAAATATATTGCGCTCGGACGAGAGAGAGAGAGAGAGAGAGAAAGAGAGAGAGCGAGTCCCATGCAACTATAATAATTACGTCGCAATATAGTTGTAATTGTAATTACAACAAATTTACAAGCGCAGTCGACAAATTGATTGTCATGCTACGTTGACATTATGCTAAACGGACACACGAAGGGGGGAAACGTAGAATAGAGCGACACCGAGGCGCATGATGAACTTACACGCCCCTTCGTGACACCTCTTCGACCGACTGTCACCGATCCTTACCTCTCTCGCTCAAGAGCGGATGATCCTTTGTCGACACTCCCACATTCCCCGATGACGAGGCCCCGGGAGAGATCGATTATGAGTGTTTTTTTTTTTCACAAGCGCAAGATCCGCGTTTAAAAAAATGTTACAAGTGAAATCGGAAAAACTAGAAAACTATTCCGACTTTTCTCATCTCGAGGTGTGTTGTTAGAACATAAAAAAAAAAAAAAAAATAGAATCGATCGATCCTAATTGAATAACCTCACCGTTTCGCGATTACTGTCAGCGTATTGAATAATGTAAGTAGCACATCAACCTCATGATCTTGAAAGTCGAATAATCGCTGTCGCAAGAAAGTAGCGCATGACTTTGCCGTGCATATTTTTTTTTTTTGAACGTATTGAATACCTGTGTGGGCGGTCGGGAAGAGAAAGGATGACTAGGATGAGAAAGAAGAGAAAGAGAGAGAGAGAGAGAGAGAGAGAGAGAGAGAAAGATACTGACAAAGAAAACTGAACATAAAATATCATTTACAATACATATAACTTTCCACAATTGAACAAAGCGAGAGGAGAGTTTGTTATTTTAATCTAGTTTGCGAAACCGCACCTAGAGTCCATCACACCGAGGAAACTACCGATTGTTGTGTTCGAAAAAAAACAATGAGAAAGTCCGATAAATGAGATTTTAATGCTAAATTCACACGCTGGAGATCAAACGGATAATGAAGACAACATGCATTGGTCATGATGATGCACACAAGCTTCGCGTTCGTTTACTTTTCAACTTTGATTACACCGCTCCCGGTGAAAAGGAGGACGAAGGGGCTCCTCTTCGATCTTGCGCGGACGGAGGCGATCGGAGCAGGTTCACTTCGTCACCTGGAATTAATTACGTCGAGTGGGGCCATAATTTCTCCGCTCTCTGCACGAGCCGTGCCCGCGCGAGGACCGATCGGATCGTTCGCCTCGCGGTGGGGGAGGAACGTTAAACGTCAACGTCGATACACCGTCGGCGTAAATAATCGTTATTGTTGATGCCCGCGCGGCAGCAGCAACAACGGCAGCGGTTGTTCTCGAGCGTCCTTTTCGAGCCGTTGCGCGCGAGCGAGCGAGCGAGCGACCGGTCACAAACGGTGAGTCACAACGGGATCTCAACTCGCGTCGGCGGAGGTGGCTCTTGTCTCGTAATTTATAGATCGTGGCGAATCGCCGAAGGGAAACAACGGAAGACTCTCGTCGTCATGGCGGACGCGCCGCTTCGGCTTTTCCTTTTCCCGTGGGCAGCAAAACGCATTTTTGGGATTGTCGCGCGTGAAAACATTGCCATTTTTTGCCCGGGTTGTTTGCCCGACCCGCAGTAAAAAAAAAAAAAAAAAAAAAAAAAAAAAAAAAAACTCTGTTTGCACAATAATAGCCGAAGGCGCCATTTACGCCCGGAATCTCGTTATCTCGTACCGATGTTATTGTGTCAAATCGACAGTCCCTTTTTTTTTTTTATTCGCACAAAACCGAGGATTTTAAATATGCGACTATATTTTTTACTACCCACTCCGTTGTAAACGCATAAAAAAAAAGCTTCTTTATTTAACACGTCGCACATGATAAATAGGTAATGCCATTAGCGCATTTATTAGCAAGCAAACAAGACCAAAGACCGAGCGCGTGGTCCGTGTGTTGTGCATATGTATCGCTAAACCGTAAGCTACACGTTACTCTCCTCAAGAGATGACCTCTTACGCGCTATCATCCTATACTCACTACTTGTACAGCATCGCCTTAATCCCCTCCGGTCACAAGCGATCCCGATCGACCTCTCGAGTCTCTTCGGCTCAGTGACTGTGTCTAGGCGCCACGAGTCGGAGGTATCATCTCCAGAAGTCGATGGGAACCGTGGTGGCTTCGTCTTCACATATTGTGCCAACAATTAGGTGAAAGGCGCTCCCACAGATCTTAGAACCCGCGACGGCGAGTACCGAGAGCGAGAGACAGAGAAGAGAAGGCAGGGTGAGAAAGAGAAAGAGAGAGAGAGAGAAAGAGAGGGAGGGAAAGAAGGGGAGGAGGAGAGAGGGCACGGGGGACTGGATCGTTTAATATACCTACTGAGCGACCAACCGACCTACCTACCTACCAACCTACCGCCTGGCGATGTAGACGCGGTTGCCGCGTCGCAAAACGTGTACGAGAGCGAGTCTGACAGAGACGGAGGTCTCTCCTAGTCGAGCAAAGCGCACCTCGTGCTCGCCCAAGGGGGACTAATCTAGCTGGTAGTTTGACGTGGCGATGATGCGGTAGTAACCTTTAGAGAGTCCCCCTCGTGCTCCATCCGCAAACGATATATCCACTCGCACGCGTTTACTCGACGCGTAATCCCCCGTCTTTTTTCGCTGTTTCGCATCGCGCTCGCGAGTATCGATCTTTTTTTATCGAAACTTTGCGCGCGATTTTTATCGCGAGTAACGCGATTGCTCCAGAAACTACGAAACTTTTTCCTGACACCGTCATTATGTTCGCAATCAAAGAAGAGACGCTTCAGGTTCATTTTTTTTTTTTTTTTTTTTTTTTTAAAAAAAAGCCGTTTCTCTTGAAAAATGTATGCACACAGTTTCGTATTCATTTTGTCGAACGGTTCCAATGAACGGTGGTCGTACCAGCGCACACGCGCATTCGATTTCCACACCTTTAACAATTTTAATCTCATCTACCGCGCTTTATCCCGCGCTTTAAGATGATGATTTAGCGATAGTAACCTTCTTAACCTTTAGGCACTCACCTTTTGCTACTATTCACAATTGAACTCGCTTTCACACCGTCTATAAAACCGTCTTCGATTATCTTCTCGCGCGCGCGCGCATATATACAACATCGCCTCTCGTTCACAATTCGAGAGATCCTTGTGTATCTATGGATCCAACACAATATTTTGCAGCACAAATGTAATTACGTGTGTATCTTTATATATTCATCTCTCTGCGACGACCTCGTATTCGCCACTTTCATCGATTGCGCCGCGCGTATTTAATCGTCGCTCGTCGTCCTCCCGTGCAAAAGGAGCTCGAATCACGATGACGCCGATAACTGGACGTAACAATCAAGTCCTTGAGGACTGGCATCTATATACACGAGCACTCGATATTGTGTTGTCTCTTCCTGTATAATTACCATTACGCAGTAGTACGTAATCACGCGGTAATAATCACCGATGTGCAACGCTCATGCGCTTCGAGCATTCGCTACATTCCTCTCCTCGTCTTTTCTCGAGGATGCGCCGATTCTTACAGCATCTCTGAACCCTCTTTCGTGTCGCTGTCACTTTCAGTAGAGCGACATTGTTTGATTGCGAAATGTACGCTCTAACGTAAAAATTGTCTTTTGTTTCTTTTACCGAAGCAAGTGTTTAAAAAAAAAAAATTGATCTCATTCGCAGTGAAAGCGAAGCGCGGAGACTACTGCGGTAGCTGCGCGCGCGCGCGTCGTGCGTTTTTCGCCAACCTTTCACCCGAAAAAGGATCGCGGCCACGACACAGCAGCGGTTGCACGATCGCTGAACGTCGTCGGCCGCGTGCGCGCGCGAAGTTCACTTTCCGCCCGCGGAGGTGAGAGTTCCATGGGAAGCTTCTGCCCGCTAGCCTATAACACTCCGGCCGCCGCACACGCCCATAACTAAGCGTGTGGAAACGCGTTCGTACGCGAGACGGCTCTTTATCAGTTGCTGCATACCTGGCTCGAGAGTCCGTGAAAGCAGTAATAATAAACGCAGACCGATCGCAAACCGGGCGCGGGTGCAAATGAATTCCTTGAAATATTACTGGGAAAATCAGAGATCGTCGGGAGGCTTTGAAATAAAACTTTATTCAACACATCGCGGAGCGGTGAATTTAATTTTTGTTTTCTTTCTTTTTTTTTTTTTTTAGAGGAAGAGCCACAAAAATTCTCGTGAGAGCTAACAATTTTTTTTATTCGATTGTGTTACCGACAAAAGAAACGCTCTCGATGTTTGAAAAAAAATTAATTTTTTGATCGATTTATATAAAAATTTTTTTCTAAAAAAAAAAAAAAAGCAATTTTGAAACTCCTCGCGCGAGAATATACCTTCGCGCGGGTAATTAGCGGAAATTACGGAACATCGAACTCCGCGGAAAACCGATATAGAGGCTGCACGTCTCTCTCGGGAAGCGCATCAGTGGGTCGTATTCAATCACCGTGACATTCAGCTCACGACTTTTGCCCCAGGAGGTGAGAGCAGCTTCCAGCCACAACATAAAGTGAACAGGATGCGGCGCGTGCAATCTTATTCGTCCGTGGAATACAGCTTCGAACTCTTTAGGCATGTTGCACAATGCGAAAAGTGCACGACGGAAGAATTCGCGCGCTGAGAGACGTGGCTGAATTTCGTCTTCTTCTTCGAGAGCATATCGAGGTAACGGTATGCTCGATATCGATTGATTAATTAAATTTGAAAGAAAATTAATGCACACAATTAATATTTATATATATTTAGGCAGTAATTGTATTTTAAAATAATTGAGACGTTCGCAATTAAATTGATGATTAAACGTTGTGACACAAACATTCTCGGTTAAGAAATTATTCATCGATTATGTAGTTATGATACCTCATTTTCCTCCCGGTTAATTTATTCTCCGCTTGTCTCTTCTCTCTTTCTTTCGTCGAGTTTGTTATTATGCGCGTTTTTTTTTTTTTTTTACATCAACTGGATCGAGAGGTACGCCGCCGTTAATCGCGCCGTGTGTTGGTTGACTTATTGTGACAAGAAAGGATGGTTTCATACACAGCCCCGCTATTTCACGCCTGCGGGAGATCTGTCTTGATCAGGACGGCTACTTCTCCCGCCGCCATTCTTCGCCGCCTGCCTCCTTCGTCGCTTAACTCGCGGTGATTTGCGTGACGACCGTTTCCGAGAGTGATCCTCGGGAATGAATTATCCCGATAATTTCTACGATTGAGTCATCTCGCAAACTCAAGCCGCAGCAAACAAGATGCAGATTAATTATGTACAGGTCGGTCGCGATATACAATTGCTCCGTGTTACGTTTTTCCGCGAAGAAAAATGACGCAACGTGTGTTCTCACAATAATGTACGTGGAATTTGAAATAAAAAAAAAAAAAAAAAAAAGCCGAAGGCAATTCTATTGAAAAATTTCAACGCGATCCAGACGAGAAGGGCAAAATGAGACAGACGGTTTGGTGGAGTTTTATAACTTGAATTTATTTAGTCTGTCTTGAAGTGGAATTTTCCACTTGTGATACAATGTACTGCGTTTGCGGAAAGCACACATGAAATCGTCACGCCTCATCTCAACAATTCATTCATCTCTTTCTCTCTCTCTCTCTCTCTCTCTCTCGCGAAGAGACCAAGAGACGCGAGATTCTCCTCGTCTTTTCACGCGTGCGAACCCTCCGAGAGCGTGCGCCTCGGTGTTCAATAATCCAGCTGTTACATGCGTGGGGAGAAGATATCGATACATTACATGTGTGTGGTGTAATTAATATATATATAATATATATATATATGTATAATAGAAAATTAAAATAAAATAATAAAATATAACATTATCGTTCGTTCTTATCGTATTGTGCAACGGGATGCAACTTCTATACGCTCGTAAGGCGGCTACAATACAGAAAATGACTAAGCGCTATTTCGTTAACACTTGTAAAACAATAATAATAATAATAATATTAATAATAATAATAATAAAATAATGGCGCTCTCACATCCGCCCCGTAGAATCGAGAGGCTACGAGGCGGACCTGCGACGCGGAAAAACTGCAATTAATTATAATAATAATCATAAAAGACAGCGATACCACGAATGTAAGCTATGTACAAGGTTCGCGATCACGTGTTGTGATCGCGATCAAACCAAGGATAAAAAAAAAAAAAAAAAAAAAAAAAAAAAAAAACGTGTGTGAATTAAGATCTTTGAGTGATTTTTCGTACGTCGCAAGCTAAACGGCAGCTCTCTCGATGTCCTCGAGACGCCATAGCGAAACTGATCGCGTGTATTATGTAATAATGTATCAATACACTGTATTTGTATTTGTAAAAAAAAAAAAGAAGAAATACTCGTGTTACAAATTACCTAACAACGGTTGTTGTTTCTTTTGCATCGAAGAAAGGTATTTAAAGCGGTACACAAAAATGTAATAAATCAAAAAAACGTGGTCACGCAATTTTCTTAAACCAAAAGCTTCAAATTATTGAAATGTACACGGCGTTCGGAAAAATACATACCGCATAATACATTAAATTTTAATACACACAAGAAATTACAATTCTTTACACATTGTATCACGATGGACTCGTGCAAGTCGTGGAATATGTATGTGTGTGTGTGTGTGTATGTGTATGTGTGACGAGACTGGAAAGAACAATAATGTAAGTTTTCTTATCCTGATCGGTGAATTGCTTACGTCTTTCTTTTACGCGATATCTAAAGCACCAAATGTGTAAAACTAAATGTTACGAGGATCAGAAAAAGAATGTAGGAATACAAGACATGTAATATTATGCACCTTGTTGTTAATTTCAATCTGGAAAGTTTTTAAAAACTGTTGAGCGCGTAATAAAAACAGCGCGCAATGAAAAAAAAAGTTGAAAGTACGGCTCTATAATCATTTTATGGAGAGAGAAAGGGTATAAAATTTAAAAAATTTATATTTCAACACAAGTGTGTCTTGTATTCCTACCGTTTCTTCTCTGCGCGAAGACGCAGAGAAGCTGCTTTCTGCTGTTTGACGAGCTCAATTCGAAACGCTACGCGATCCTCGCGTGTGTGCACTACGCGCCTTCCCGGTTCTCGCATTTAGCGCTTCGCTCGCAAAATCGAGAGAGAATCGGCCGGTCGCCACCTACACTGCGGCCGATTGCTCCATCGCGCGCAATTTTCTCTCTTTCTCTCTCTCTCTCTCTCTTCCTTTCGCGTTTCGAGCACTTTATACTCATCGCTCGATGGACACGAATAAAAGAGCGAAGGCGAAACGACAACTGAGAAAACGAAGAAACGAGAAAAAAAAAAAGAAAGAAAGATACGAGCGACGGTCGGGATAACGGTCGATCTTTATTCCACTTGAGCGGGTCGCGTCTCGGCTAGAAATCGAAGAGACACCTCGCCGAGGGTTCACCCACTGGAAACCGATCTCAGCTGACTGGTATTTGCGTCAGCGATACCATACCCGTGCGCCCATCCTTATAACCCACGTGGCCCAAGGTTGTCCGGTCGTGTCTCCGCGCGGTTCCCCGCGCCTGGCGCGCGATTCCGCTCGGGCGATCCCTCGTCGTCGACGGCACTCGCGGCCACCGTCGCGAAATTATACGGATTTTCTGTAGGACGAGAGGCGCAAGCCAAGTAGCCGCGCGCGGCTGATTGCCAGGTGGTAGGTCAGGAAGACGTCGCTCCGGGCCTGGGCGTGGTCCCACGGTAGCACGCGAGGAAATGAACTGCGCATCCTCCGTTACCGCAGCTAGCAGGTTATTACGTAGTCCAATTTAGGACGTTAGCCCGAGGAACCTGCGAGAACAACGCCTTGTGATCAAAACGTGTCTTCCCTTCTTCGGATCGCTCGGTGCGTTCCAGTTCCTGGACGCGCCGGGTCTTCCGTCGTGCGAGATCGGGTTCTCGGACGCGGGACCGATCGTCCTCATCTTGGTTTTTCTCTCAATCTTCCTTTTTCCTCGACCGATCGGAAGACTGACACGTCTCGCTTCGGTATTAGATTGACGTTTCTACCAAGATACGCGCGTTCGCGCCGATTATACTTAGAGAACAACACTCGATAGATAAGAGTTTAGTTACTTAGATAAGCGCATTACAAGAGTCGCATCGTTCTTTTGTTTTTTTTCTTTTTTTTTTTTTTTACATATTTGAACGCCTTACGTAGAACGCTGATGTGACTGATCGAAAAAGAACATTCTTGCCACATGTTGTACAATATCGTTACCCCTTGTAATCGGCCGAATTACATAACAGTAGGAAGTGTCGGAAAGAGCGTAATCTCGTTGCCTCCCCCCTCCTACCGCGTTGGTTGATGCGCCCCCCAGGATTTAGCGTCCGCAGGATTTTGATGCTCTGCAATTGGTGCTTCGTGTCGAGTTGAAGTTCCTCTGATGAAGTGGCTCTGACATCTGAGGTGTAGGCTCGGAATGCGGGGAGGGTGGGACAGAAGCGAAAAAAAACTCAAAGCAGGAACGAACGAAAACTAAATGCGAGGGTGTGGTAAAGGCGAATAAAAAGTGATGGAACGCGAATCGGCGGAGTATCATGTCACGTTTTCAACACGTGACGACGATCGACGACGCGTATGGAATCGAAACGCTCGAAATAAACAACAGAGGAGAAACGGAACTTTTCGGGGGGAAGAACTTTTCTGTGATCGATACATAGAGCTTGTAGATATGGAGTAGTAATAGCGGCGAAAAGCTGTGAGCAAGATCTGAGAGATAGAAGATATACTTCTGCTTAGTGACTATTTTTCTCTCTCTGCGCATAACCAACGCTTCGCCAATCGAAATGTTTTTATCAAGTTTGAACTTGATAAAAACTTGTTTTTATCAAGAAAAAAACAGTCACTGAGTAGGACAGCAGTATATCTTCTGTCTCTCAGATCTTGCTCGCACTTTCCACTCTCATTGCTTGAATAGGTTATTCCCACTCCATATCTATAAGCTGTATGGATCAGTACAGTTGAGAGCAGAGAAAAACACAGAGAAAAATAACGCGTGTTCTACAGGGAATTTTTTAGGATAGTAGCTGGCCGGATGGCTTCTAGTACCTAGAGTAGCCATTTGAATAGCCATTTGAATAGCCATTTGAGTAGCCGTTGGAGCCCTTGTAGGGAACAGAGTGTATGCTCCTGGAACAGAGATGGTCGAAATCGGAAGATGAGGAAAGTAACACTTCAGGTATAAGGGGGAGGGAAGACATCCTCTCTCGCTCCTCATTTTCTCTCTCTCTCTCTCTTTCTCACTCGCTAAATTCTCTCCCCCATCTATCAATCATTCCCGCCGCCTTGTTAGAGCGTGGGACCCGTGCGCGCCGTGTGTTAGTACAAGAAATAGCCGTCGATGAATAAGTCGTAGTGAAGGTAGTAAAAGTCGCAGTGAAGAAGTACGAAGTAGCGGAAGGAGGCAGACAGAAGAAGAAAAAAACGAAGAAAAAGAAGAAGAAGAAATATACGCATGCATGAGGAGGGTTCTTTTTTTCTCGTGGTGGCGGTACAGTTGTTGATCGCGAAATGTTGGTCGCGATCGGGGAAAAAGTGCGGGTAATTCAAATGAGAGTGCGTGGTGGTGGTGGTGGTGGTGGTGGTGGTGGTAGTGGTGGTAGTAGTTTTTGCTTTGTGGTAAATGTAGTTTTGTATTCTATTGTTCTTATTGTTGTTCATGCTGTTCTATTGTTGTTGTTGTTGTTGTAGAAGTGTGCGATTTTTTGTATGTGTGTCAGGGGTGCAGGAGGTTCAGAGCTCCCGCTCACCGCCACCCACATCTACAACAGAACAGAAAACAAGACCACCGCCGTTACATACAAGGTATCCATTAGTATCCACCAGTATTGAAGATTTATTTTATCGCTCGCTCGTTCTCGAACGCGCTCTCGCGCACACGCGTTCCATGCGGGGGCAGCATTATTTCAGGCTGATTTATGGGTCGGGCCGCGATCCTGTGCGCGGGGTCCCCGCGCGACTCGCCGAACCGACTTTAACTCGCCGCCGACACTCGCGCCCGTAGGCGAGAGAGAAGCGAGCGCGAAGTTCGCGGGATATCCCCTTTCGCGAGGATCCTCTTCTCTCGGCTCTCGCCTCTATTCGCCGCTGAGAGGCGGGTGAAGGTGACACGTTGCAACATTACAAGGCTATCGATGCGAAAGGTCAACGCGGTAGCGACCTTCTTCGGCCGAACCGAAGATGGTTTTGACCTTCTCGAGGCCGGCACCGTGACCGCTTCTGCGATAATCAACGCGCATTTAACTTTCCCCGTTGACTTAACGACGTTGCATTGCAACGGGAATGTAATTTAGTAAAACAAACAAAAAAATAAAAAAAAATTGAAATAAATATATGCGATTAAGCCCGACGTAACGTCTTCTTCCTCGCATCGTGTGTTTCGGATTCTTTCGCATTTTTACACGCATGGAACGCTTTGCGCGAGCGCCGCTAATTAAAACGGTTACACAGATCACCGTGAGACGTTTTCGTGGGGATTAAGGAGTGCCTAATTCTCTCTGTCATCCGACGATACTATATCTTCATTTCATTTCGCGGAACTACTCTCTCGACAGCTCGTTCGAGATTCTCATCGCGAGTCGAACGACAACGACGACGAGCTGTTCAACTGACTGACCGAGCCCACCAAACCCAAGTTTCGAAGTTGGTCATCACAAGATGAAGCACTGAACTTCAGTCATTCTTGTTTTTTTTTTATCCTCGACTTCGCAAAAGGTCAACGCGGTGACCCGACCGGTTTCCGAGACGCACGCGCCGGTCTCGAACTTACGCGCGCGGTTGAACAACTTCTTACGATTATCGAACAAGAGCAGATTCGAACGCTACGTAAAAACACGACCGGCGACACACGAAGGCACAATTTTTTGTCCTCGTCCGCACTGTGCATCAAACGGGAAAATAATTGCGACGGGAAGATTACCATCGATAGAGAATCGATGACGCAAGTTGACGATAGGTAATTTTAGTTCAGCTCGACCTCTCGCGAGTCCTCTGGCTGACAGAATCGATCTTTCTGACGAGCGTGATTCGCTGTCGCCCGTCGAACGGCGAGGACACACGCGAGGGCACGAAAACGTCTCTCCGATCACTTTTCGAGTGCAGAGGTTTTCTGCAAGTGAGAGTCACACGCACTGATGCACGATCGGTCGCCGCAATGTTCCCATCGAAAAACGTCGTCATCGACAACATGTCTCTTTTTCTCTCGCACAGTCATAATTCGCAAACGATTCCCCGACGCGCGAGAAACCCGACGACGATCGCGGTGATCGATCATGGATCAGAGCGCGCGTCCCGTGCGAGCGCACCACAAAAAAAATCAGAAGTTCTTGAAGAAATAAAATAAAACAAAACAAAAAACGAAAAAAATCACCATCGATAAAAAACAAGGATTAAAAAAAAAAAAAAAAAAAAAAAAAAAAAAACGAAGAAGTAACGTTACCTGTGCTGCTTGAGGTTGTCCTGCCGCTTGAAGGACTTTCCGCAGACCTCGCAGGTGAAGGTCACGTCGTCCTTATGGCTGCGCTCGTGTATCATTAGGTTGTAGGGCTTGGTGAAGCGCCGCTGGCAGTATTTGCAAACGAACTCTACCGTGACTTTGGCGCGCATCTTTTGCCGCCGGCCGAACTCCCTGCCGTGCCCCTCTGTCTCCATCGGCATTATCGCGAACATCCTTATAAATTCTCCTTCTCTTCTGGTCGACGTTCTATCTTTCCTTTCCCTCTACTCGCCTCTCTCACGCTCTCTGTCTCTCTCTCTCTCTCCTTCTCGCTTTCTCGAATCACCCTCAGTCGCTCCCACCACACGTCCGTTGTCTCCCTCTGTCTCCTTTCTCGCGCGCGGTGCAACTCCGTCACTCTCGCTCTCTTTTATCTCTCTTCTACTTTGTCGCGCAAAGACTCTGCGCGTATCTTTATCTTCCTCGCACGGGCACTCTTTCTCTCTATTTATCTGTCTTTCTTGACTCTGTCGTTTCCTCGCTCTTCTCCTCCCGCGCAAGAGGCTAGTCTCCGACTCGACTCCTGGGAGTGAGATCACTGCTTATGTACCGCGTATAAGCGAGAGAATCCTCGGTAACGCCGCCGTCGCCTGCAAAGAGCACAAGAATCGATGATTCCACGGATCCGACTCGCGCGGATCTGACACACACCGGGGGAATCACCCGAGTCGCGAGCGATCGCGGCGACTGTGTATTCGCGAGGGGGACACACGACGACGACGACGACGACGACGACGTCCGCGCGAAACGCCGATCTACGAACGACGGGTTGGTTAACATTGAAGCAACTTCTGAAGCATTTTGCATACCTCATGAACGCGTGGGTGGAGGAACATGACGCGGCGCGCCTCGCGAGAATATCTCGAATCGAATTATCCGCGCGGTATCTCATTTAGGGGCGATACGGGAAAAGTACTCTCGTGTAAAGGGTAACTCGGAAACTACCGCGCTTATCATTCGGAGAAAAGTTTATGCGACGCACTTACCGATTCGAAACGCGTACGATAATCTTGTTAGACTTTTATGTATATGTTTTATTTCGCAAGAGCTCGCGTCTCTTATCTCGTATTTTCCGTGTAAAGTGCGATTTTAACTTTATAACTTTGTAAGAGTTGTTAGAGAAATTTTTATTGCATTTTTATGCAATTAATATGTGAGCACTTTTTGTCTAAAATCTAAAATAAGTCTTAAATCTAATCTAAATAATAATAAAAGTTTTCTTAATTACCGTATTTCTTAATTACGTGTTTCATAAAACAGTTTCTAATACGCGTAGTTTGTTTTCTATATTTTTCCATGTTTTAGTTTCAAAATAATAAATAGAGTACTAAAATAGTGAATTCTCATGATGAGATGATCTCTCTCGATAAACAACTTTATTTTATATATCTACTTTTAAATCTATCTTCACAATAAATTTTTATCAACATGATACCCTTGAGATGTCTCCTAAATTCCAGAAATGATTTCAAGTTCTGATGCAATCAGATTCCATCGAATACCGACATTTTTGTGTAAGAAGAAATAAACTTTATTACACCGTGTATCATTTCTCTCTCTCTCTCTCTCTAAAAAAAAAAAGAAAAGAAAACTTATCGTATATAATTTTACTGCGGCATAAAACACGATAATAAAGAAACAAATTAACTTGTACGAAATGAAATACGTTGGGAAAGTCGACTTGTTTTGTTGAATTTATTGTAACGCGCGAAAGTTTTTTGAAATGTAATGTATATTGCACGTTATGTATTATACGAGGCAAATTTTTATTTTATTTTGTATTTAACATTCACAATCTTATTAGCAAGCGGTTTTCCACGTAGAGACCTGTCAGAAATCGACTGTACTGACGCGTTTCGAAAACAGAAGGTATTGGAAAAACACTTTTCGACAAGCAAGTCAGTCGTAAAAAAATCGTGATATTGTTGAGTTAGCGCGAAGAACATTGTGTTCAATATTTTAACGTATCTGCTTTGCTCATAATTAAATCTATTTTATATCTAAATGAATTTATTTCATTGTACGATTTTTACAAATATATTCTCGTCCGAGTACTTCTCTTCTCCCGATGCAACGCTCATTGAATACAAATGAAGGGTCGAGAATGAACAGCCGCTCTTAATAGCGCGCTCGAGGTATCGGAAAGAGCTGATGTGTTAAAAAATCGCCCGCGGCTGCCAATCGCGGGGCGGCCATTGTTACAGAAGCCTCGGTCGGTCGCTACCGGCGCGCATTAAGCGCACACGGCGCACGCTCGGATAAAGCGGCGTGTCCGAATGAGTAATAAGCGTGCCTGGGCGTAGTCCGGTTGGTTAGCGTGGCTAACGGGCGGTGGAGCCTAATCGGAACTGCGCATTACGCCGCGCGACTCCGCGCGCGTGTTCCATAAAAAGACACTGCGCGTTTGTTCGCTCGCTCGCTCGCTCGCTCATCTCTCTTTCTCTTTTTTCTTCTTCTCCCGTAGAAACATCGCGTCTTCATGTCTGTCTTGTCCGTCTGTCTGTCCGCGATGCTGATTCAGACCTTGACGTAAATACCCGACACCTAAGCGATACACTTCGCAGGTAGAAACAATACAATGCCGTCGGAAACAGCTTGTCATTTTCTGTCACCCGAAGGATAGAAAGACAAATGTTTACGGGCATCTCTCACTGCGTATAAATCTCTCACTCCCTTGCAAACAAACCTCTTTTTTCCGCGGAAACAAAGATTTATAATGTGTGTGTTTTTTTAGCAAACCCTAATCTGCAGAACATGCGAAGAATTTTCGAAAAAAAATACAACGGCGTGACGTGTTTTATTATAACTGTAAAAGTTTTTTTTCTTTTTACGATTTATTTGGTTTTGGAGCACCTGCATTAAAACCTAGTAGTTTTCCCTATAGAATTGTCAGAACCTGCACACGTGTGTATATTCCTCTCTCGTGATTTTGCGTCGAACACGCAATGAAAAAAACTTTGTAATTTTTATGACTGTCTTCCTTACGAAGAGAATTCTGGAAAATTTTAGACAAACACAATTGTGACCTATTTTATTGTAACGGTAAGTTTTTTTTCGTTTACGATTTATATCGGTGACATCAGTTACATTAAAAAACCTAGCGATTTCCCTTGTAGAATTGTCAGAACCTGTACATTCCTCTCTCGTGACTTAAATTTTGCGTCAAACACGCAATGGAAAAATTTGTAATTTTTATGATGACTGATTGATGATGATTTTGTTACGAAAAAAACTCTTTGAAAAGAAATATAACGGTATCTCGTCTTGAAGACAAGAGTATACCTTTCGGTGAAAGTTTTGAAATGAGACTAGAATTTTGTTCAGTACGGGGCACGCAGTAAATCATAAATTCTTTTTTTTACTTTACGACTACGTGTCATTTTAAAATGGGTCATTTTCTCTTCGAAAATCGATGTAGCAGCTGCGTTCTCTCGTTCGTGTCACGAGATTCATTAATACATGTAAGAAACAAGCGACATACCGCGGCTACCACGCGCGGCGATCCTGTCGAAGAATTACGAGGTCGCAATGCGCTTGTATTACTCGAGGCGGAAGCACGCGGCGCGCGGGGAACAGGTTTCTCACCTTCGCGTGAAGCGAAGTTAATGAGTTGTGCGTTAATGAGTCGGGGTGCCGAGGAAAACGACATTAGCCGTGTAAACGCGCGGGGTTTTTGTATTGCGCGCGATATGAGGACGTGCAAATAATCGCAAAGGCGATGATAAATGATTCCGGTGTTCTCTCTCTCTCTCTCTCTCTCTCTCTTTCTCCGATAACCGCGCGAATGTCCGCCGAATTCGATCAATAACAGAAGATTAAGCTGCCGGATAATTTCAAATATACGACGATATTGTCAAAGACGCATTTTGATTCGGGAAAACGCACGCGAAATTTACGCGCGAGATTTTGCGATTAACATGTGAGAGCATCTCGAGGTTGACGTAAACGCGCGAGTGCTCGTGTGCGGCTCATATGTATCACAAGAAAGTGAACATCTTGCCAGCTACCATGTTTGCTTTACCGAGTTCGCGTGATCGAATGCTCTCATTTAATGTATGGTAATGTATGATAATGTATGATAATGCGATATACGCGTCTCTCGACCGCTCGCGTTTATATGAGGACGCGCGTCCGAAAGATGCTGCCAATATAAGTAAGTAGGTACATTAAATGCACTTGCGGTGTATGTATTCGCGAAAGTGAAATTTGTTGCGTGGAGAGAGAGAGAGAGAGAGAGAGAGAGAGAGAGAGAAAGAGTAAAGAGAGAGAGAGAAGAGAAGAAAACTCGAAGTGGAATAATGTAATCAAGAGTGGAGCTTCCTTTCGAATCGCTGCGATTAGGCAGGCAATTAAAATGAAATTTTATGCGACCTGTGCGCGCTCTCACAGCGCGCGCGCACGCTTGAACGTTATTTATGAATATTAATACAAGTTGTGACACTGCAGAGAGACATGACGGGCATAAATAAATGGGAAATTGGATTCTTAATGAATTATCAAGCAGCAAATTCATCATAGCAAAAGTATTGCGCAGCCGTTTAGCTGGAAGAATATACATTTCAATGTTTCGATCTGATGCGTTATAATGCGAATATCGCACGAACATCAAACATCGCGACGTTCAGATAGAGATACTTATCGCTTAAACATTCCTTCTTGAAAAAAAAAAAAAAAAAAAAAAAAACTTAATTTGAGATATCTCAGACACAGAGATTTGTTTGAGTTGGAGATTTTTTCGCAAAACGGTAAAACATTCACGGAACACGCGCGCACACGCGCGTGTATATTTCTACAAGGGAAGAACTTCGCTTAAATGGAACCTCGCCACGAACACACTTCGCGAAGTGTATTTCGAACGTATCATTCGCGTTCTCTCGCGATTTCAGCCATCGGCGGTCCAAATGAGGGGGAGAAATCGAGGGCGAGGGTTCAACCGGTAGTACCTTTGTTCTCTTGCCGGTAGTACGAAGGGCGGAGTGCGCGGAAGCAAGGAGTCGGCAGCCAATCGAAGAAGAAACGGGGAACGGCCGCCAACCAAGAGGCACGGCTTCGATGTGCGTGCACCCGTTCTCGCGTGTATGGAGAATAAAGGAAGGAGCGGTAGCCCTCGTTCGTGTTCGCTCGCCGCAGCGAAGAAGCCGGTAGCCAACCAAAGTCTTCTTTGCTACTGTGCACCGCCCAGCCGACGGCTACCGGTTTTCGGCCAGTCTCGCTACCGAACAAGCGGGAGAAGTCCACCGAAGTGGGACCACACCCTCCCTCCCGCGATACCGCCGCGAGGCCGATCACGCAAGGGCGGTTCTTACGAGAGAAGTATTTCTTATACGTCGCACGGACTCGCGGAACACCCGCAAAGAAAAATGGTAGCTCCACGATGGATCTCGCGTACACGGTCTTCCGTACGTGGTCTCTTTAAGATATCGAGAACACTAAATTCGTCAAGTTTTAGTAATTTTTGGAAGAACTGCTC
>QVNW01003891.1:0-33146 GCA_014825475.1 Pseudomyrmex flavicornis
TGTGTATATATATATATATATATATATATATATATATATATATATATATATATATATATATATATATATATATATATTATGTTACGATATTCGAATCGATGGAGCAAATAAACTCGTCGCGGAAAGGACGAAACTTTGAACTCGGGCGAACTTTACGCTAATTCCCCTCACGGTATTTTAATACTGATACTTTTCGACAAGCCGGGAGAGAGAGAGAGAGCGATGGCAAGAGCGTATAAGCTCGAAAGCGGCGCTGTGTGGTGTATTACACGCTTACTGAAATTCAATTTATTTCCTTTTTTCTCCGCGAACGAACGGAGGAGAGATGTGCAAGGTGCGCTTTTAAAGTAATCAGATAAAGACGCTAGCAGATAATGCTAAAGGATAACTTGAGTTAAACCGTACATATCCTCGCGCGAACAAGTTCCACGCAAGTTATGTGACTAATAATAATTTCGGTTTTTATACAAAAAAAAAAAAACAAGCGAAATTCAATTCTTTCTTTCTAATAGATACGTTCGAGGAAAATAGTCCAAAGATTGACGAGCGCAACGAGCGCGTGTATAAATTGTCATAAATTAACTCCGATTGCCGAATGGAATGTGTTTGCACGTTGACACCGGTTTAATAATGTGTAATATATTAAATCGCAAAATACGTACGCGCGCGAAATAAATGCGACGCATTCCGATACTGCTGCAAACTTTGCTTTATAACGTTAAAACCGTAATTCATGTTAATGAGAATATTCTCTCGCAAACAACCTGTGTGTCGCGGGCGTATAAAATACACAGAGAATACACGACGCGGAGAAAACTATTATAGATAATTCCTCACGGATAATTGAATTGAACCGAACCCGCAAAAAGCAATAAATAACTAATGAAAGAGTACGGATGGTTACCTTCTCGCGGCGAAATTTATTTTATGAGCAATTTCGGGCATCTATGACGACACATAGAGAGAGCGCGCGTAATCAGTTAACGATAGTTTGCGAGCGCCGGGTTTGTGTGTCTCTCGCGCGCAAAGCGAGTCGCGCGAGTAAACGCGCGTGCAAATGTGATTACCGGTTTCATGGAACGCCGCGCGTCGAAAAGGGCGGGCGCGCGTTCGCGTTAACGCGCGCAGTTTCCGGTCGAGAAGGTCGCGCGGCTCGTTGAGTTGCGCGTGCAATTTTTTCCGTCTCGCGCGGTGTTCCGTTTTTTTTTGTTTTTTTCCCGTTGTGCGTCCTTTTGGGATCTCTGTCCATCCATCTATCTCTCTCCTTCCTGCATTCCCTTTATTCATTCATTACGTAAATTAAAAAAAAAGAAAATGTTTTTTTTTATTTTTTTTTATTTAGAGTGATTCCGCAAGCCAAAGCTATGAGCACGTACGTATATAATGAACGCAGATGTGGATGCAATCAGCTGGAAGCGCGGCGCGTTTGTGCTCGAGCGTTTTAAACAGCTCTCTCGCAAGCAAGAGCGAACAAAACCGGTGCATCGCGTGACCGGTGCGCGCGATTGTGCGTCTGAAGTGAATTACAACAAACGCGGCGCGCAAAAATTATTCTTTATCTCTGACGTGTACACGAAAAAAATAAAAATGCTTTGCTGTTACATACGGGCAGCAAGAAAAATGCGATAAGCCTACTGAATTTTTTTGTGTCACAAAATGTTTTGTTGGCGGAGCAACAAATTTAACAGGTTTTTGACAAATTTTTCCTGGCCATAAACTTAGTAACTTCTTGCTGTTCCGGCAAAGAATTTTTTTTCCTCTAAATTTTCTCGCGCGAGTTATTCTCCTCTGGTGATGAAACGCGATTTCTCCCCTTTTTCGAGGCGATCGGTGATCGTGTGCGCGTTAATTCGCACGATTTCCCGAAGCGCGGCAGAGATGTATCGAATTTGCGCTCGATTCAGAAATTTATATCGCACTTTCGAAGTGATCAGGTTTTACTTATGCACCGGTGGGGATCGCGCGTGACTCAATGGAGCGTTATTCGCGTTGCGGATAACCGCGAACAATTTGCGAGGAACGATTCGAAAACAGAAGATCAGCGGCCGACGCGATCGCATGTAAATTTGAATTTAATTTAATCACTCCGTGTGTGTGTGTGCGCGCGCGCGCGCGCGATCTGTAACCGGTTTTTCTGTATTAAATTTGACGCAATTTCACGACGCGCGCGTTATTAAATTGTTCGCTTTTTGCGCAATTATGTTTTGATTAGATCTACACAATTAGTGTATCGATATTAGAACGATCAGCGTGTGTCGACATCGAGCGAGTTATCGGTTTCTCGTTGAACCACGGCGTCCCGATAGTTGCGCGAATTTGTTACTACGTAAATAGTTGGTACGTAGTTTTCAAATATTTCATAAATTTTTTTTTTACAAACAAACGAGATATTCCCGTTCGCGAGCAAACGCAACGGGATCGCCGCGAATTGTTGTGTTGCCCATGTGTGTTTGTATTTAGCGCGCGTGTACGCTACGATTTTGCGGCACAAAAGTGCGCCAGTCCCCGTTGGCAATGAAAGATAGTTCGTTGCAAGTTCTATACCTCCGTTCCGCAAATATATTCTGAACGGCAAATCGTTTAATGTACACTAAATATGTACATGTGTAGCACGTCGAGCTTTGTGTATTTTAGATGAAGTTAGAGAGCGCGCTGTGCTAAAACTCAATCGAATGAAAGCCAGCCCGCAGCTAGTCGTAAATTTTCGGGCGCGGTGGCAAAACGCGATGCGGCGCGCAAACAACGGAACGCATCGTCGCGGTTCCAACTCGTGTGCTTCAGAGTGCGATCCTAGTAATCAAACAAAGATGGCACTTCCACAACAACGTTCGTACAAGCGCGATCCATCAGAGCGCAAATTTGTATATAATGCAAATTTTTAATTGCATGAAATTTATTTAAAATCGTAGTTTTCTGAATTGGAGAGGTTTTTAAAATGTTACATACTAGTGTTTAAACTGATTTACGCACATGTACGTTACGACCGTAATTAATTATCATATTTTAGGAAAGATAATCCAGGACTTCTTGTGAAAAATTAATTTTTATAATGAGAAAGCCTTGTAAATTATATATTCTTTTGTTCCCATAATTTAATAATTATAATTCCACAGAGAAATTGGGGATATTTCATCTGTGATTCAAAGCGTTTCAGAAATGAATTTTTTATTTGAATTTAGTTTCGAATTATTGTGTGTATTAATTTGCACACGTTTTTAATTAATTAAAAAATTATATATATATATATATTTTTTGCACGAACATTCAATGGCTCATATTGACCAAATGTATTTTCGCTAGTTGGATATTATATGAGCTTGAATTTGTTATAATAATTTATTCCTCTTTAACTTTTATAATCACTCGTTTAAAAATTCTGCCGAAAATCGAGGACTGTCCGGCAGACAATCCCGGTAACCCTGTAACACAATAGAGGCATCGTGCGCATTCTGCCTTGCTTTATCGATCAACAGATAAACCATTTGTATCCCGCCTAACACACCGTACAGGTGTATTACGTACATGATCACATCACGTAACATCATACCGCAGTCATATTAATGACGGCGCACGGAACGGGCGGCGGCGTGTGCGAGGGAGCTTAGGCACTTTCACGTTAGTAGCACGCCGAACGACTCAATTGGTCAGAGTGATCGAGTTGTATGAAAACTGAGAGGAAATTCAAGCATGTTGGATTGTAACGTCAGCCCGACGATATTGCCTTCGATCGAGTAAGTCTATAAATTCGAGAAAATCTGTTTCGGAAGTGAATGCACATGGATAGAACGGGAATGGAAAAATCACTTCTGACGCATTGTCCAAAGCCATTATTGAAAAACAAAAAAAAATCTTTATCTGATGTAAAAGTTTTTGACACATAAATTTGATTTTAATCTGCTTAGCCTTATTGATCGCTCGAATCGTTTGAAAGGTCATCAAACTGTCATGTAACATACACGAGTGTCTGAAAAATTTTGACACAGTGTGAAGAATAAGTGAAAAGATAGATTGGTTCAATATGAACAGAAATGTCATTTATCATTTTGCAACATTTGCGATATTTATTGAGTTATTAATTAATTGATGGGAATCAATGAACGCGTGCAATGAAGCAATGGTCCGGACTCTGTGAATGATTTTCAGTTGTAAAAAAAAAAAACAAACAAAAAAAATAGTTTATCTCTCATGCAATTTTGTAACAACGAGAGAACAAACGAGCGAGTGTGTGGCACAGCTTCTTGCTATCAGCAGATTTTCACAACTGAAAAGCATCACACAGAGTCATTTTTCACGTGCTCATTGGCTCATGTTAATTAATTAGTAAATTAATTAGTAACTTAATAAATATTGCGAATTTTGCAAAATGGCAAATGACTTCTCCGTTCGCAGACTGACTCGATCTATCTTCTTCGCATTTTGATTGTGTCAAACTTTTTCAGACACTCTGTATATATGAAATACATTTGCAATAGAAGGATTAAGAGAGAAATATATTTATATAATGTTTTCAATGCAATACTCGCGATATACAACAACGTAAACTCGTCGCGCGTTCAAAACTGAACAGCGGCAGTAAAAATCCGCTTCATAGATTACCGGTTGCGTGCGGTCGGTGTTTTACAACACCGGGCGAAAGGATTGCCGTAATGCGAAAAATTCGCGCATCCGACAAAAGACGCCAGCGAAACGGGAGAAAAATGCGTTCAATGCGCGTATCACAAAGCGATTATACGCAAGTGCGTTTAATCGTAAACTGCGTTAAACGTTTTATGAACGCGCATCTCACTTTATGCGTGACGCAATAGGACGAAAGGCTGACTGTACTGTGCAAAATTTTGGCAGGATTTAACTATTACACAAGGCGCTCTCCTCTCCGGAAGAGGAAGATCGAAGGAGAGAGAGAGAGAGAGAGAGAGCGCACGGCGGACAACCAGGAAATGTATCGGTCGGTTCCGGCTCGTCAATCAATTCTGCGCATTCGCATTAAAGCTTGTACATCGATGTTGCATTTGCCCGTCTTAATCCTCTCGCAATCCGCATTGTCGATCGTTAATCGCTACGTAACATCACCGTGGTCCTACACGACGATAGTCATTGTCCAAAAAAATCAGAAAAATATTTATTGCTATTCATTTTTTAAAGATAAAATATGTTGAAATTTGAAGGTAGAAATATACAAATTTTGGTATAGAAAAAACGCTGGAAAAGTGATTCTGAATCGCATATAAAAAACAACACGGAGTCTTTTACACGAAAGATTGTTTTTTTTTTATATTCTGAGATAAAATTGCACGAGATAAATTATTGCATAAAACTTGAGCGCTTGATTTAGTTTTCAATACGTTGTTGGAGACAGTAGACGACTTGCAATGCAGTTTTGCGCATCATTTTTGCAATAAACCTATTTGTACCGTATTGCATTGTGACAAAAATACCTCTCAATTCACGCGCGCGAAGTATTTTTTTCCGCCGAATTGCGTCGCGCGAATTTAATCTCGTTCCCAGTGCTGAAGCAATTCGCGCGAATGCGAGCACGTTATGTGCGTAAAGAAAATACAAATGTTATTCCTGGTCGTATACGAAAAATTTACTCTGGGATTATCGGGCTATCATATAAGTGATTGCGCACGCATCGCAAACATCATCGCGCATCTCGGACGATGGATTATCTCTTTGCGTGCGCGGAATCGATCCATCGGCGAAACAACGAAGCTAGAAATGGAAGGAACTTGATTCGCCAAAACTTTCGAAATGTTTATCGTTCACGACATCCCGCACTTATTACGCGCACCGGAAGTTTCTCGGAAGACGAAATGCTTTCTACGCAATCGAGTTCTTATTAATTTCGAGGACGTGGAACAAAAGTTGACATAGAGAAAAAAAAAAGACTACCGTCATTCGAAAAACTCCGTCTTTTGCGATGACACATCGGACAACAACGAGCACTTCGCGTTACGGACGTGTTAGATGTGCGCACCCTTCCATCCTAGGATTAACAGCGACACTTCTTTGTTCACAGCCAAGAGCCATCGGTCATTCGTATGTTGACGTAATCATGATGAGTTTGCGAATATTGTAGTTATGGCGAAGTAGATTTTCTAGAACGCAACACACAAAAAATGCGTCGTCAAGCGAGACAAAAAGTAGCGGAAAATTAAAAGTAAGTGAAATATCTTCGAGTGTGAGATAATTCAAAAGCCCAAGTCGTTCGATATTAAGACGTCGCGTCGTTTTATTCACTCGCTATGCTACGCTACTGTTAAACTCTTGGCGCATCCAGCGGGGCATGAATACGAATTCGCATTTTGTGCCTCCATGTCGGCGGAAAAATAAATTCACCGTCGTTTCGATCGTCGGTCTCGAAGTCTTCTTCGTCGCACTTCTTCCTCGATGTGATGTCGCGTCTGCATATCGATGATTGTCGATCGCGCGACGACGACGTCACACGTTGCACGTGCGATGCAGAACGCAATTTTAAATATTACAGCGTTGAAGGAGTTAAGAGTGTTTTTGCATGATCGGAATAACGTGTACGACTGCGTTTTAAGCAAAAATCGCTTCAATGTAGCGAAAATATATTAATGAGAACTCGTATTTTTGCTATTTATAATAATTTTGTTTCATATTTGTACACAAATAGACAATTTTCGTCGAAAACGAGCTATTTAACTCCTTCACTCGCTCTGTTTTTCTCTAGTTTTCAATGTATTATAACAGCTGTACTCCGCGCGAAACGAGGTTCACATCGAGTTTTAACACTATGCTGAAAATCGGCAATTAGAAAAAGAAGATCGATATATCGATATGCGATATATATCGATATGCGATATATATCGATATGCAATATATATATCGATATGCGATATTATGATGTTTGCATAGACAAATTATATTACTGCTCAAAACGCTACTTAGTAGGACTACTATTGCAACAAAAATATTTTCTATATCGACGCGATCTACGTTACATTTTTAATATTCCATAAAAAATTTATTTATTTTGTTAAGAATTTAACAAATAGCGTTTAATTTGGCAAATGAAAAGCTACGCAACGACTTCGTGCGTGAAACTTACTCGTACTTATATGCTGATTCATTCAGTATCTTATATCTCGGAAAACTTACCACAAATGTCAAATTTACTCATTTTCGCATAATAGAGGCAGCAGCAAGAATGCTTCGCGTCAATCGCGCGCAATTTCATTTGCGCGAGGCACTACCGTGCCTCTTGATACTATAATCGCTAAGAAAATATTTCCGATAGATATTGCTTTTTTTTTTCGCGCGACAAACGCGTAAAAATACCTGACAAAGTTCTCGTAGCTGAGATATTTATATCAAAATAGTTTTGTTTAATAAAATAAAATTGATAGGTATTTAAATATAATAAAATTGACATTGTTACATACATATATATTTGTATATATAATACGATGTCAATATTAATATATTTATATATATATATGATATATAATATCTATATAATAAATTACATCGGATAGAATTAAGTTATAGCGTTGCAATAATGAATATACAATATTTACTGACTAAATATATTCTCCATCTCTTCCTCTTTACAGAACGTAATTGTTATTAGCACGGAATTATGAAATTATTTATCGCAATAATGTGCGATTTTCAAGCTACGAGGATAAATTACGTGATATCTCTCTTTCCTATCGAAACATGCCGTGCAAATAAAGGTTTTTAATGTTCACGATGTTGAATATTATCGACGCTTAAAGACATTAATTCGCTCAAAAGTATGCGATTTTTAAAAACCGCGGTCTCGATAGTCATTAGCGAATCGCGAAGTTTTCCCTTGAAAGATGGCTTGAATGTCGTCAACGTAGCGTGACTATCGCGAGGCGAGGCATTATCGACGTTTAGCGAAATATTAGAGCGCACTTAAGAACCATAAAATTTTGTCCGTGCATCGTCACGCGGCTGATTACCGCTTTACACGTGTAAAGCTTTATATACTTTAATAAAAAGCGTTTCTTTTTTTCTTTTTTTTTTTTACAAAAAAGTGAAAAAACAGTATTCATCACTAATGAAAGATAGAAAATGTGGCTTTTCACTCGCTAAAATTATCGTCAAAGATAGAATCTGGTGAAAGGTAGTGAAATTGCTCAAGGGATGCGTTACATCTACTCTTCTCTTTTCATAATAGTCGGTTTTACTTTACACACACACACACACACACACACATTTTGAACAATACTGTCTCATGTGACGCGAGAAGGTAGAACAAATTTGCTGATTCAGGGACATCCAGTGTTCGTTACCCACAAAGACATCCGAAAACGCGCGTTCATTACTATGAAGTAACGCAGCGTGTGAGACGTGTATAACTTGTTAGACGATTTCTGAGCTAAGCCAGACGATTCCTTAGCAAGATTGCACGGAGGAGAACGCGGGCGAAGTTAGGTCGTGGCAGTCGCGAACTCGGTGGCACAAAATTCGTCGTAAGACTGGAGAAAGCGGGCGAGCGGGAGACGAATTAAACGTCTCGTAACATGTCAAAGACCTACCCCGAGAGTTGTCAAGGAACATCCATCGCTTTGAATACCGCCGCCACGTCGCCGTCACGTGACGTGTCTTGCCCGTTCCCTCGTGAAATTTTCCGCTCATCCGCCGCCACGACTTCCTCCCTTTTCGCCTCTATTCGTGAGAAGAAAATTGCCAGTTCTATTCGGACGTAAAATTCAATCTCGGTTCCCTTCCATTTGCAGATTAGCCGAAGCCTTCTCCTCTCTCTTTCTCTCTCTTTCCCTCCTCGTGTTTTCTTTTTTCGATTTCGTGTTCTCATTTCCTCTCGCGTGTCAGTATATTTGTTATATATATATTTTCGATTATATATTTTGAAAATAAAAAGACGAAAAACAAAACAAAAACGATTTGAAGCCCGCGTATGCGATGATAAAAAGAAAACAAAAAAAAAAAAACGAAAAAAATATTTGACGCAATCGATGATGAAAATCGAAGATAAGAGCGCGCGATAAATTGCAGTATAGGAAATGTTTTCCGTGCGTGTGTTTGTTTGCGGAAGAACTTTCATGGAGAACGCATATAGAGCGACATGAAATATCTTATATATTTTTTTATCAAGTGCGATAATAATTGCGTTACATAAAACTCCGCGTGTTCTCATTTTTCGGTTCGCGATAAAATTACCGGCCATTACGAGCACATGCACGTTTTAACGCGTTACTATATTCAAACCATCAGTTGTTTCGAGCGCAAGATAAGCTCATTTGTAAAGTGCGGAGTGCGCGCGGAATGAGTGCGCAATATTTTATTCGGACAATTAAATGGAGTGGCCCCCGGAAACGAGAAGTAGTTGAAAAATTAACGTTTGCTTTGGCGGTAGCGCCGGGAAAATCGTATTCAACTTTATAAATCGCATTTCTTCGTTGATTCACCATCAAGCGGACGTCAATCGCCGGGTTTACCGCTCATTCTCGAATCGAGCGGGAAAGAGAAAGAGAGAGCTGAAACGTCGGTCGTGAAAGATTAAATATTCGTTCTCCCGCGGTAAGGGCGATAAAAGTTTAATCGGCTCGTCGATTAAAATCCCCGCAACCGCGGTTAAACTTACGCGAGAGAAAGAAATCACTTACCGCATCCGATAGGATCAATCAGCTGTCCGGTTCAGCGATAACCTCTCTTTTGCACCATTTCCCCCGCTTGCCAAAAGCACAAAGAAGGAAAAAAAAAGGGGGGGGATGCCTACCGCTTCTCGCGTTTGTGTGTCCGAACGGCCCGCCGCTTTGTGTTATACCGTCTCTCGTCGGTAATCGTTATCTCACAACCGCCGACTTCGAAAGCGCACGATTTTATTTAACGATCATTATCTAGAAAATACTATTAAACACAGTGTATCGCTTTTTGCATCTTTTTCACGAGAGATGCAATTTAATTAGTATTCACCGATGCGCCGTCATTAAAAGACAGATAAAATCGGAAAAATCCGCGCTTTCTCTCGATTTGCTTATTTTTATTATTCATGCAATAAGAAATGCTTTTTCCACGTCAGTGCTCTCGAATCAGTTGAAAAAAAAAAATTCGTATAATCTCGGTAATCTGCTTGCCGTTATTTAGCCACGAGGTGATAATTTTTTTTTTTTTTTTTTTTTTTTTTTTTAATTTAATATTACGATGGCAGAGAGAGAGAGAGAGAGAAGACAAAGAAGAAATCGACGGGAGCACCAGAATACAACCTATTGAAGTCTCGGCTGCTCTCTTTGACGGAAGATATGTATTTACGAGGTTGCATTTTAACATAATTGTGCGGGGAAGGAATTTTCTCAAACTATTATTAAGAAGCAGCGCGCGCTAACAACGACGTTTTGTGTTCGCGATATTATAAGCTATGCGGGTTTCATTTCAGCGCGTTACGTCAGTAGTTTTTTTTTTTTTTTACCATGCGCGGTATTTATACACTTTGCATTGTAAAAATTCAAAGTTACGCGCGGACAAACTTTCCTCTTTTTTTTGTTTTTTATTTATTGCGAAATAACCGTCTTACGCACGTGTTAAGATCCGCTCTATTTGATAGCTTGTTTATCGTTAGAAAGCAATATTATAATGAACTTTTTAATGTGCTTCGGAAATAAGACGGGAAAAAATTTATTGATAAAACAGAAAAAAAGATATATTATATGAAAATTATTGCTGTGTACACCAACAACAACAACATAAAAAGTATTACTTTCCCGCGTATCCGGCGTATAATTTCTGCTTTCTCAATTCACTTCGCCGGACGTCTGTTCGCCGCTGAAAGTTCGCCGCTCTGCGAAGCCCCGCGAATTTGCTGCACCGGTAAGCAAACAAACAAACTTCCAACCATCTGCAATCAACATCGCAGTAATTTCTACGTTTTAGCGATTAAAGGGATACGGTTACGCGAAATGACACCGAGAAATGTAATCTGCTCTAGGCGCCAGTGTTACACGACGTTCTTAATTAAACTATAGGGAAGAATCGAGGATATTTTCGTCGAATGAAAATTCATTGTGCTCGCTTGCTCGCGTTTACTCGCTTCACACGAGCGAGAAAATGAGATTTCTTGTATTCTTCTCTTTCGAGTTTTGTAAAATTGCCTCAACGCGCAAATAGCCATCAAAACGAAGAGAATTCACAGTTTTGCAACATTATGAAAAATTCTTTAGCGTGTGATTAACGCTTTGAAGATCGTCACTTGAATTCAAATCACGCGGCTGCTATGTACGCAATTCCACAAAGTGTATAAATAATTGATCGCGGGCAGCAATTTACTTTTACAGCCGTGTGCTTAGATCGTTCATCAGGGGACCAATATCGAAAAAAGTGCCGATATCTATACAGCACCCGGATATTAAAATATATCGACACTTCTCAAAGTGTTTTATATCACTGCTAGGTTAGAGACTTGTTTTGTTTTTTTTTTTTTTTTTTTTTTTTTTTTTTTTTTTTTTTTTTTTTTTGCGCATCAGCCGCCATTCGTCCGCGCGGCTTCAACATTTCGGCGCGCGTGCTATTTGTCATTGACGAGACAGTCGGGGAATTTGGTTGTTCCGTTCATATCTCTCGCAATTTCTGACAGTCGCTAGAATGGCTTTTAGATAATAGCCGGTCGCTAGAGAAATTGTTTGCTCGCCCGGTATAGTATTGCGGCTTGTGAGCCAACAAACATGCCATATATATATATATACACACACACGCACACGCACACACTGATGTATAAACGTAGTTGCCGACTACGAGGGAGGTTGGCGCGCAACTGCACTTACAGAAAAAGGAGCGCTAAGACTAATCGGCTCTTCGCGCGACAGTCCGAAGACACATTGCTAATTAAAGTATGGAAAAGTTTCGGGCAGTTTGGCACACCGGGCTCTCGCAATATACTTTTCGCAAGAGCTGCGTTACAGAGCACAGAGCTTTACAAATGGCGCCGTTAGAAAGTCATTCTAATGAGACGAGCTCTCTCTCTCTCTCTCTCTCTCTCTGCCGCTCTCGTTATATTCTCGCACGCCTTTTTCTCGCGCATTCGTCGATGTTGAGAGATTTCTTTCGCGAAGAAAACGCTCGAGCGAAGAAAAAGTCGCGAGTTGATCGCGAGAAGAATTAATAGGGGACGGAAAAAGTGAAATAACGCGCGTTCGTTTGCGAAGAAAAAAAAACAACTTGAAAACAGGGAATGTGAAATTAAAGAAACGATGTTTAACGCGAATAACAACTAAAATAGATAACAAATATGTAAGATATATAGATTGTTTTGTAAGCGCGTCTCACCGGAGAGATTCGTTTTCACATTTTGCAGAAGCTTCCTTAAACGACGGAGAAAGCTTTGTGTCGCATTACAAACATTGCTGGATATGTCAGAGAACATATTTGGAATCATCCGACGTGCAGTAAGCTCTCGTTTGGAATGCGCAGAATGTAGATTGAAATCCAACGACGACGAACATTTTGAATAGTCGGCCCCCCCAAAGTCTATCCTCTATATTCGGCATGTGTCGATAAATTCATTTCCATGATAATCGCGCGCGCGCGCGAGCATTTTGCAACATGTGTGTTTTTGCAATAACTTTTTTAAACGAACTGCTAATGCTTCAAAGCGTTTTTCAAGCCGAAACTGCGCGATACAACACGTGAGATGTGCACACATGTGTGTCTTGTGCGCCGCCGAAATAAAAACACGATGTGTACAAAGTAATTGACGTTTTGTGTATACACGTAAACTCGCAACGTTTTGAAGATCAAAATATATAAACAAATACGTGAAGCCAAACGTAAAATGCTGAGAAATCGATACCGCATGTACGTTGCAGATATATAATACATATTCAACAGAAATCAGGTTACATAAAAATTTCATTGCCAGTGTCTTCAGCCAACAGTAATAGTTTATTTTTTTTAGATAATTACGTTATTTGCGTATGTACATACAAAAAAAGAGAACAAAATTGACGATATAATAAATAGATGTGTGCACCGGAAAAAATGTTTCGCTGTTTTGCGGTTGGCAAGAAAGATTTTTGTCGAGTCCACTGAATTTTCGTTTCGTCAAGAAAACATTTTGTTGGCGCAACAAAATGGACTCAGCAAATTTTTTTTGCTGTAGTAACTCATTTCTTGCTATTCTAGCAAGTAATGAAGAATCTTTGTTTTTTTTCGCATAAAGCTTATAGACGCTTTATAGAATTCTGTGACAATCATGTCTAATGGATAATAGCTCAATCCAATCAGCAACTCGCCCGGTCCAGAATTTGGATTGGGAAGAGAAATATGGTCACCGTAGATACACACACGTACATACAGAATTCGCAACAATGGAGCGCGAGGGGAGGAGAGGAGCGTGCAAGATCAAAACTTTCCAGGCCCCGACGTTATTCATTCGCCCCCGACCGCTCGTCAAGCTTATCCGTCTGCTGATGTTGGGAACACCTCATCGAGATTCCGACCTTCCGCGCGACGGAGTGGCGAGGCGAGATTGTTCCGCGCGGAACGCCGCACGAATTACGTCTCATCAGTGCGAGTAACGTGCAATATTCAAATTATCCTCCTCGGCAAGCAACGGCGCCTAATGAGAATGTATGCAAATAACGCGCATCAGCACCAGTGCCCTTCGCGACGCGCATCGATGCACCTAAGCGTAACATGAGCGCGCGCACGATGGCTTCACGACGACGACGACGATTGTTTAACCCGACTAATTACACGGTGCTACTGGTTTCTCGATTCATCGCCCGGCGTCGTTGATACGCGCAAAGCATACATGACCCGCTTGCGAAGTCGAGTTTGTCTTGCTTTCAACCTGAAAGATAAATGTCAGAAGCGTACATATAACCCGGGGGTTATGGGAAATGTTGATACGGAAAAAGATTGATGAATAAGTAAACGTGCGTGTGGATTTAAAAGAGAGAAAATGGAAATTTAATGTCGCGGCGCGCTCGATTGAGCGAGATCGAAAAATCAATAACGAAGAGTGTGTATATTTGATCTTATCAATTTGGATGCGTTTATAATTAAATTCCCGACGACCTTATCGCTCTCTCGTAAGCCATTTGCGTTAAAAGGTATTATTAGAATGAACAGCTTTTTGCTTTTAACCAAGAGATGCACTTAATTTCGCACGCAGGGTCAAAAAGTCCCGACGTCGGTTTTAATTCTCGATATGAGATTTTAACATCGAGAGAAATAAAAGAGTAATTGGTACGTACGTGTTTTTACAGAATGCGACATGTTTTCGAATTGAATTTACTTTGTTCGAGAGAGAGAGAGAGAGAGAGAGAGAGAGAAAAAAATGCGTAAGTGTATCGACTGACTGTAACGCACGTGGTTCTGCTCAGAATTTGCGTTCGTTCCATTAGATTGTGCGTCCAGAAGATAATTGAATTAAAATGAAGTACAAATAAAATAAGTTTTAAGCTGAAAATTGACGTTTCGCAACATGGTTTGTTTAATTTTCTATTTTCTCTTCTTCCATTTGTCTTTCGGACAATACAGTTTTCCGTCAACGTAGTTCATTATCCCCCGATAACAGATTATACGTGTACGTACGAGAATCTGTTTAAATTTGCTGCCGAAAAAGATGGGGGAAAAAAATGCCGGCGGAACTAGACGCGGTAATGAATTAGCTCGGTGATTAAAAGCGAGAAGTCTGCAAATAGAGCGATGCGCTGTATGCAACGGAAATTCTTTGTAACGCGGGTCCCCGACGCAATTAATTAGTCGCGAGCGCCGTACGATGTTTAATTCACTATTCCATCGGGACTTAATGAGGACGCGCAGATATAACAAACCCGGCAGCGTCGGGACCCGGTCGACCGAGCGTCTCGAACGGGAATTCGGCAATTATTTACAATGATTCAATATTATTCGGCAGCGTCACTCGAAATGAGGAATAGAGACACGTAATTATTCGCTACGGGAGCGCATCCACTAATTAGAACTATGGGCAAACGCAGTCGACGCCCCGCAAACAGCTACATCCGTCTATATTAATCTGTCAGAGTGGGTGTATACAGACGGCCCCGAGCTAAGAGAGCTCGTTTTGTTCCAAGAAATAGACGACTACATCTATCTCCTATTTCTCGAGCAAGTGCATAAATACTGGCTAAATATTGTCTATTTGCGTTATTTTTCGCAGAAAGTGCGCGCAAAGTGCACTTTACGAATTAATGATTTAAATTTGACGTGAAGAGGGAAATCTGCAAAAACAGAGGTATTATATACTCGCCGAGTGTATAATAATCGTGTTGCTTTAACGCTCTCCTCTCGAGAGTTTCGCTATTACAATTTTCATTAACTCCGTCTTGAAATATCTATCGAGTAAGATGTTTGTGAAACAAAAATAAAGAACAAAGTCTGTTTTAATAATGAGTAAGAAATTAACGTTCTTCTTTCCCCTTCCCCGTACTTCGAAGAAATCATCGACTCGAGAATTTTTACTCGCAAAGAGTTCAGTTCAAAGTTTTATCTAAAAATATATGTATCCGGCGGAAGTGTGTACGCGCCTTTCGCACATTTGAAATTCAAATATATTTAAATTTCGAATAACAGAAATTATCTCGCGCTCTCGTTAAACCAAAGATTACACCGATAATTTAACAATTCATACCGTGTGCATTAGATATTTGCCGGAATTTGCATTCTCTCTCGAAACAGGAAGGGCGTGGTACAAGACACCGATATATCGTTTATATAATTGATTCGATCACATCTGCTTTGTGTATCACGGCGATGTGTATCGGCGATGTGTTTCCGCCGTATGTGGTAATTACTCTCTCTCTCTCTCTCTCTTTCTCTTGTGGCATTACGCTTTTATCGCCAACAGTCAATTTAACCAGTTAATCATCAGTTCATATTTAATTCGCCGTTTGAATTACGTATGCAAATATCTTGTTACGCCGTGTGCCGATCGTTTAATTAATTGCTATCGACTCGACGGATTCGCATGACGGTTTCGTGTCGCGTGATTCGAAAGCGCCAATTTCTGGCGCGCATTCAGAGATTGTCGCAGACGCGATGTGTGTGTGTGTGTGTGTTGTGTAATTCGCCGTTCTGTATATGGATCCGCGTACACATCCGCGTCGCTTTGTCACGAAAAACAAGATGAAAGAGACCGTAGGACAAAAAGAGCGTTTCTAAAGTTTCGCCGCCGACGTACATATCCACGGATATGCCACATTCTTTTTATTTCAAGGATTGTGTGTGTGTGTGCGCGCGCGTTTCAATTTTATATTTACCCAACAACAGTCCGATACTGCGACAAAATTTTCTCCCCGCGACTTCTAACGAGATTTTAAAAACCCGCGACACGTCGTCGTCGTCGTCGTCGTCGTCGTCGTGACCGACATCCGTCAATCATCTGATTGGATTGACGTTTCCGACGTAAGGTATTTTAAACACGTGCATTATTGAATAACCGAACCTAGTTGAATAACCTACAAAACGTCTATTACAATCTCACAAATTTTTCAATGGATCTATTCTTGGCGCGATAAGAGCCAACTTTTTACTTACTTTTCCACTTAAGTTGTTTGTCAAAACCAATTTGAGGCTCCTCAATTTCACAGCGCGCGCGTTTGATTGTATTGTTTGTTAAAACGGGCAGATAGAATTGCATTAAGCGCGCAAAGACAACTGGCAAAACAGTGTCAGAATCGTTTATTTGCGCGAATGTCGTCAAGCGGGACTGGTTTTCCCCGGCGACCATGCTGCTTCCCTGGCGCGTAGATCCGGCGGCGGGGCGATAAGCGCGCAACGCTCGTTGTCGTGGTAAAAACTCAGGGAGGCGCGCGCGTACCGAAATTAAACCGTTCGCGCTCGTGTTTAAACGCGCGCGCGCGTATTCTTATTGTCTCATCAACGAGGAACGACGTGCGATATTCAAATTGCTTCTCGTCTCGCGCGCGCCGCCTCTCTGTCGTCTAATGAGAACCTGTGCAAATAACACGGCGCGGTTTCACAGCCGCGACAAGATACCGGCAATCGCGCGCGCGCGCACGCGAGAAGCAATCATTTAGTTTTGCTAATTATCAGTTGAAATTACGCGCAACCGAGGGATAAATTTAACGACGCGCCTCGATAATTAGCCGAGCAGCGAGTTTACACGCTTAGTTTCTGAGCACAAGCTTCCTGTAACGCCCTGTTTTTGATGAGGAGAGAGAGAGAGAGAGAGAGAGAAGGAGAGGAAGAGGATCGTGAGAAGAGGAAGGGGACGCGTGTTACAGCCGAAAGGAGAATTATTGACGTCGCGATAATGCACCTGACGAATGACGAATCGACGGCGCGTCGCGCTGCACTAACGACGTCGCTTGATTTATGCGGCGTATTCCGTTGACGGGTCCAAAGTAACGCGATGTCGACGCCGCGCACCATTGACAGACTGTTTTTCCCGCGGGAGAGGAAGAGAGAGAGAGAGAGAGAGAGACGCGCGCGAGAGGGACGGAGAAAGAAGAGAGACGAAGCTAGAGCTTCGCCGATATCAACGCGGGCACGAGCGTGCGGCTTGACGTTTTTAATGGAATAACGCGAAATCAATGACCTATCATTTTTCAGGGACCCTACTCCCTCTTTCTCTCTCTCTCTCTCTCGCGCATGTAACCGCAATTACGCGCTGTCGATCCAGTCTCCGAGTGGCGGGAAAGCGAATCCACTCGGCGCACAATAGACCGGATCCAATTAGATCGGCTTCCTTAAGTTCGATTAACATACCTTAACGGAAGCTATTAATTTGAAACAATCGACAAACCTCATCTCACGATATTCTCGATGCGTCGTTGCACCTTCGGCGTTTTTTTTTTTTTTGCTTGCTTGTTTGGTTTTTAATAAAATTCAACTGATAAAATTTATTTATATGTGCACGTATTGTATATATAAAAAACCGCGCAAAATTGAGGGATGAATGATGCAGTTGAGTGTTTCATTTTATTTTAACATAACGTATGTAAAAATAACGTGTACATTTGCAGCGAGCAAGTTATAAAACCCGATTCAATATTTCATCTCTTTCTTTCTCTCTCTCTCTCTCTCTGCCATTGATGGCACACTCTCCTGATTCCGCCCATTGTATCGAATGGATAACTCGCACACTATCTCCCTCTTTTTGACTCGCGTCGTCTAAAAGTCGTCATATTTCAATTGTTAGAAAATCTCACGATCGACACTCTCTATTCTAGACGACACTCCGACGTCTATAATATTTTCGACGCGTAAAAATCAAATTTCAAACGGCTGCTTAAGCAATTGCAAAATAACGCGAAGCTGCGAAGTCTGTCGCGTCTTTCTTATGACGCGAGCCAGTTTTTTCTCGCGCAAAAAACAAATCGTGTAAATTTTAAGCACAGCGCTAATCATCAATTAATCGCACGGAAATGACGACACGAAGTTGTCGTTTCTTCGGAACTTCGTTGTTTGTAGTTATTTCTTCGAGGTGTGTCGCGCTGACGAACCAATAAAGCTCGCGCGCGCGCGCGGAATTCTCTCGTTTTTATCTTAGCGGACGTCGCAGAGGATTCACAGAAGTGCGAATTAACACCTTGCGCTCTCAATTTACACTACTGAGTCAACTCGGAATAGTAAACTTGTTTGCTCCATAATTTAGCTTCTACGGCGGCGCTGCGAGGTGCGCCTTCCCCATCGTTGAAAGCATCAGCGATGTAGCCACACGTACGATGCGCGGAATTTTTCATGCGCGCTACGGATGATAGTCGAGTAACAAAACCGACAATTTTCGCAACTCGCGGGAGTTCGCTAATAGTTTTTTTTTTTTTTTTTTCTTACGTAGAAAAAACCTCTTTTTAAGGAAAAGGCGAGTAAAATTCTGGCGCGCATTTGCAATGTTTTATTATAAGTATAGTTTGCGCAGAACCACATCGCGCGTCATCCATTATATATAAAAAAAAAAAAAACCGCAAAACTTGCGTAACTATTACGTTGTATCCGTTAATACTCGTTAACGCAATCTCGATTCGACGTTTGTTATTAATTCAAATATGTTGTTTGCGCGGGGAATGTAATTTGGCATTAGTTCGAAATATGATCGCTTTACATGCACACATATTGCATTTCATCAATCTGTATTGATTTGATTTTCGGTTTTGTATAGTTGACCTAAAATAATTTTCGAACATAAACGAGCATCGGAACAATGTACCTATTGATACGTCATTGTTCAGTTAAAGTTTGATTTGCGCGCGGCAAATCACACGATATTGGGGGCACATTGACTGTATAGTAATTTAGCATACCGCGTGATTACCTTTAACATATATCTTTGTATATTGAAGTTTACATAACAATTCTAATTGTGTTTCCCGAAATCGCGGAATTACTCGCTTACAAATTAATCGCGGGCTGTGTGTCGCCAAAGCACATGCGTGTATTTCTTTATTAGGGAGGGTTGGTTGGGTCACACAGCTAATCTCGCTTATTATAAATACAGGAAATTATTTATTCCTCATAATGTAAGTTGCCAATATCGAGCTAGTCGCGTGTACGAAACAGTTTTTGTTTAAAAAACATGACATGTGACATTTACAAGCACTTTTAAAAAAGTGAACGAGTGGCGAGTAGTATTTTTTTATCTCTATTTTAAGAAATATGAGTTTTAGATAATTTTTAGTTTTGTCGTTGTAACATAGTTTGCAAATATATTTTATTAAAGATCAACATTTGGATTAAAGTGATTCAAATGAGACGAGATTGTTGTACATGCAAAATACATATTATTTTAACGTGTAAATTAAATACACAGAAAATTCGAATTGAATAACAATTCTAAGATTCATACAAGATGCTTTGCATCACATACATGAATATTACTTATATTTATTTATTTTTATTATTTCTTTTTGTAAGAAACACGTGACAACCAATCCTGGATACGGGCAAAGTTTTACGATCGTGTTTAACGTTGAATAATTTTTTTGTTTTTCTTTTTTGTGACATACAAGATTAATATTTTTTTTAAAGCTAAAAAATGTATAGATAATAACTATAATATATTCAATATTACGTGATATTGCGTACATTTTGTGTGTGTGTGTTTTTTTTTAATAATTTATTTCGGACGTCACTTTGTGTCTCTTCCACGATGACTCAGGATTTTTCGGATCTTTTGAAGGTGAACACACACGAGTGTGTCTTTCTGTGATTAACAACGCGAACTAACGGGAGTGTATAACTAACACAGAACTCCAGAATGAGAATTTCATTTCGGACAAAGCGAACGGTCGGCCTCGGAATGAGAAAAGAGAGACGCGGCGCGGAAATTCGAAATTCATCGAACGCGCGTGTATTTTCTGCCGGTGCGTTCTCGATTAAATTGCAGCGCGGTTTGTTTGCTCTATCCACCGCGCGCTCGCCGGAGAGAGAGAGAGAGAGAGAGAGAGAGTATATATCGACGGTCCATCGGTCGCGCGTTCTACGATACTCTCTTTCGCTCCCGCCGCAGCATCGTCGCGCCGCATATATGTACGTGTGCGCATTTGTGCGCCACGTTCGTGTCGCCGTCGCCGTCGTTGACGTCGTCGTCGTCGTTGTCGTCGTTGTTGTTGTTCGGTGATTTTCGCATCGCGCCAGGCTGTATGTAGTTCGATCGCCACCGTCGCCGCCACTGTCGGCCGCACAAATGGCAGATGCAAAAAAAAAAACGCAAAGGCTCGTGCATTGTGCGCGCACTCCGCCGCTGTGCGAAAACAAAAGTCCCACCCGCATGTCTATTTTCTATCCCGTCTCTTGCATTATCTCATCTCTTACCTCTCCCCGTCGCTGGCCACGTGGGTCCGGGAACGGTACGTCCTCCGTTTTCTATTCCGCCGATCGTTTTCTCCCGTGTGCGTCGTTCTTTCGAAGGCGCGATTGCTTCGGGATATATCCCGGCGAAGCGCGCGCCGGTGAAATTCTTATTTTCCGACGGGAAGTTTCCACGCGAAATTGCAGTTTTTCGCGCGCTCTCTCTCTCTCTCGCCTTCATCTCTCATCCCGCCGTCCGTCCGTCCGTTCGTCCGTCCATCTATGTCTGTCCGTCTTGCGGCGATCCTTCGATCGCGGCGTTTAGGGTTTCCGATCGGATTGACCGTCTCGGAGAACTCGCTATCCGTCGACGGAAACAGATTTTGGGACGAGTGTGCCGCTGATCGACGTTCGTTCGTGTAACGTTAGCCGATTTAATTTTTACACTCGGCGAAAAATTTTTCCCGCGACGTGTAAGACGGCTTGTTCGGATGATTGATCGCGCGCGAGAGAGCCATCGCGAATAATACAGCGGAAACGATTCCGCCTCTCGTCGCGCGCTCCACTCGTTTCGAGTTGTACCTTCTTCACGAAAGTGTCGCAAGTTTCGCGTCAGTCTGACAGCTCATTTTCGCGGATAATAAGACCGAAAGATAGTCCATTCTGTCTGCGGAGGGAGAAAAGGATGAGAGAAGCGAAAGGATGGGAGAGCGGGAGGAGGATGACGACCTCGTATTCCGGGCGCAATTACCCCGACCGGAAGCTCGATCGATAAGACTCGATCCAATCGAGAGAGAGAGTGAGAGAGAGAGAGAGAGAGAGAGAGAAAGAGAGCCGGCCAGACGCTCTCTCGAACAAACTGCCGGAATATAATCGCGACGACGATAATATCTACCGAATTGTCCGTCATATCTCTGACGAATGCGCGCGCAAGCGAGCGAGTCTGGGACGCGAGTTCCCTGTGTCATAACACCCTCGCGCAAACTACTTTCGGGGGTTACGACGCTAACCGTGACCATAACCGTAATCGTAAGGGTAAACCGTGTCTCCAAGACGCGCGCCCAAGAACGCATCTCAGGTAGCGCAAGACAGCGCCGCTAAAGCCGCGGTTCTTAGCCTCCCTCCTCCTCCCTCGCCGCCTCTAATCCCAAAACTTCTCCGTTCTCGCCCGGCGGCGCGCTCTCGCAATTCGTTCGTTCGCATTTCAGTGCCGCGAGTCTCGTCCAGCCAGCAGCGGTGCGCGCGACACAAAGCCCTCGGCAAGCCTCTAACAAGGTGTTGCAGCCCTCGCAGGACACCTCCGGATTCCGCTCGTTCTCCTGAAACTCCGTAATTAATCTCGGCTCGCCGCGCGCGGCTTCCGTCTCTCCGAGACGGTGCGGTGCTTTCCGAGTGGATCCTTTTCTCACGCGCGCGCGCGTTTCCGCAGCACGCTTACGGCTATTTTCATGCTAGCGACGCGCCAGCCTTCGTGCGAATCTCTCACGAGAAACTCTCCCTTTGTCTGGTTCGCTCTTCAACTTTCTCGCACCTTTTCCCCTCCCTACTATCGCGTCTTTCTCTGCGTCTCGGACACATCCGGAGAAGATTTTCGAGACTCGTAGACTGCGAATGGAAGTTCGCCTTAGACGGACGGACGTTAAGTCCTTTCAGTCCCGCTGCTCACGTCGCCTCGCTTCTGGCATCGTATCCGCCGGTGATCGCATTTCTACTTCCAGCGCGCGACGTCTCCGCGTTGAATTCCCCTCCCTCCTCCTTATCTCTGCCCTTAAACTCTGATTTCTGGCCTCTCCGAGATTCGCACTTCGTAACTTCTATAACGTTACGCGGCCAATAAAGGAGAATGTTATCGCGTTCAAGACTTTCTCGCGATATCTCGTCGCTTTTGTGGGACAAAAGTTGTTGACCTTGTTAGATGAAGATTGCGATGGCCTTTGCGCCGTTCTATTGATTCTTCTCGTCGCGATAACTTATTTATTTCGATCGTCAAAGTTCGCGGATGTTTGTTCGCGCGTGACTCGCGCGCGAGTCTCTTCGTTCGGCAACTTCCTTCACCTTTGACAATGTGTTTTTCGCTCGCTGTTTGTTTGTTTTCGAAAAATGACACTACTAATATTATTTAATCTCACACGACGGGCGTGTACGTATATGATATTTTCTCTGTCCGGCGCGCTCGGGGGAGCTGTGCTTTTCTGGAAGCGCCATACAAATGACTCCTCGTTCTCTCGTTCTCCTTTTTCCAGACGTATTATTTCGCCGTGGCTTGACAGTCGCGTCCGTCGCCGACAGTATTCGTTACGTTTACGTATTTGATCTCCAACGGGTTATCGCGCTGTCTCCTGGCACCGAGAGAGCGAAGCGCTGTCCATTCATCTGCTCCCTTTATAGCGAGCGAGTTAAGTGCGTGGAGGCGCATAACTCGGGAGCGTACAAAAATATTGATCGCGTACCCGCGGCTTTCGGTCGGTTTCTCTGCTGTAGTAGCTGTGAAAAAAAAAGAAAAAAACAAACAAAGGAAATACCACGTTTCAATATGCAATAGTTATGTAATTCCAAGAACTTCGAGAATAGGACGGAAAGTAGCTTTCGATCTATCGAATGTAGGCCAGACGTACCGCCGAGATGTACTACCTATGTACAAATGCAATGAGTTTTGTTAGCGTTAAAGACTTCTCTCAGACCGAAGTTGTTTTTTTTTTTTTTTTTTTTTTTTTTACGTACATTATTTCAGCTATCATATTTTTGAATATCGGTCAGATAACGGCTCCAGAATTCTCACGACTTGAAATTGTTATTTGCACGACCGATCCTAGAGATATTGGAGTTGTTAAGTATGAAACTTGACAAATAAATATATATTTTATATCGAACAAATTAATAATTAATAAAATATTAAAAAATAATTAATTAAAATAGAAGTATTAAATATAATTAATATTAATGATATGTAAAATGTAATTTTAATTGATTAAATTAATAAATAATATGTATACTTTTGTCAAGTTTCGTATTTACTGACCCAATAAATATTTTCCGTCTCTCTCCCCACTCAGATTATTGATTTTGTTTATTGATAGATCGAATTCGAACAGCAAAACAAAAGTAACGATCGAAGATGCTAATTTGTGTTTAATTAAACTTACTATATTTTAATTAACACTTCTTTTACTAGCGGAGATTAATTCGATCGTGTGAAAATTCTAGTGATGATTGGTTTGCGTCACATATAGATGAAGTTAATTTATTAATTTATTTATTTAATACTTAATTTATTTCCCTCTTAAAATTAAAAAATTCATTGCGAAAAAGATATTCTGATCAATCGAACCAAACCTCTCGCATTCTTTTATTCAAACAATTAAATTTCAAAAAAAAAAAAGAGGATCTCACAGTTCTGATTTTTTAAATATAAGTTAATATTGATGCAATTTTTCTCGCGCAAGAGAATCTTACAAATTAGCGATCTTATTATCGGAGAATTACTTCGCAGTTTCTATTTATCCCAAGAGCTTTTAATTACTTCACTTGACTTTACACACCACCTCCCGTATCCTAAATCGTCCGGGACGAGAATTACGGAAAGCTAAAATTGCGTCATTCCTATCCGAACGAATCGTTACACAGAAGATGGTCAGAGGACTTAACGGGGTCTCCCAACAACAAGCACGCACGCGAAAACGCTCGCTTCTGCTGGCTCTTCCCCTGCTTTAATTACGGTCAGACATGCTTTAACCATCTCCCCCGTGGGTTGTTGCCTCGTCACCTATTTTGCTCCTTTCCGACGAGGAGCGTCCGCGTCGTCGCAGCGACTGCGTGCTGTTAAACCTTTTGCCGCTCGCCTCGCCACCGGTCGATAAAACCGTCCGCTTCGAGAACTCTATCAAAAATGCACTGTCTTGTCGTGACGTGGCTGTCCATCGCCTGGAGTACATAAAGTTACCTCGCGTAACGAGGGAAAGGCAAAAATAAAATGGCGGTGCAAGTTAAAGTAACCAGACTTTCATTTGCCTCTTTAATAAAGACTTTAACTTTTCACGAGAATACATGATTACAGACGTCAATAAAATATACAGAAGATTCTGCTTTCAAGTGATTGTCTATTCGAAGTATTCAATTTCAAAGTAATTGAATTACTTAAAGAAAGAAATTGCTCAGTGTACGATTTCGAAAAAAAAAAAAAACGCACGTTTTTAGAACGTTTTAAAAATGCACGCGAACATTTCAAAAAGTGTTCAAGCGAAAATTTAACCGATCTACATTGTTCTTCCAATGGCTTCTGATTTTTTTATCAGACGAGATAACACGAAAATAGTGAAATTTCGCGAAGAGCTCAATTATACCGTACGTTTCATTCTCAGAGCCAAGAGACGTTAACGAGCAACTGGTAGCGTAAAAGCGGGCGTTGCGACGAAAGTTTATCGTCTTGAATAGCAAACTGTGTAAACGCGCGAAAATTTTGGACTCGTTGGGCGGCGAAATCGTTGCGCATTTTCAGAATGTGAAGCAAAAATTCCCGTTCCCGAGCCTCGCTCGACGAGGTCGCGCTGCAAAGTACCCGGCGAGCGATTTTGCCAACGACACGATGCTCTGCACAGCTCGTTACATCGAAGTTCGATACTTCGCTCCGATAACTGCACGTGTGGTCGATACTCACTCTCTCTATCTCTCTCTGGGGATTCACTTGTCCATAGCTTGGCGACGCGCGTTGATACCATACTCGACCGATACTCTCCGCGCTAGTTCCGCTTCCGCAAAGTTTGTAAACGGAGCTACTCAACTTCGGTTGAATAGAAGAAAAAAAAAAAAAAGAAAAAGAAGATTAAAAGATGGCGGCGGCGCACTTATTCCAGCAAATACGTACTATTACGGTGTATTTGCTGAAATAAGTGCTTCTAAGTATTTTAAATAATGATTGTTGCAACTGTCTCTTGCACGCGGGAAATAACATTTTACGGTAAAGCTTAAATAAGCGAAGTGTCGCACACAACTTCTTCACGTTATACCGACTATATATATATATATATATATATATATATATATATATATATATATATTTTTGTGTTCTTGTGTTGCCATTCTCGCGTTATATTTCATATACGACGAGAAGTTTCTCGTTTGTCTCTTTGATACTTCTCCTCGTTTTCCTCGTCTCGCTCTAATAATATATTTATCAAAGCTCTCGCTGCATATTTTTATCACCCAAGCCCTTCGCGGGTACGCCCGGAGGGGGCGTCGAAATACCTCGCGCCAACCCTCAAAGTTATTTTCGGGCACGTTGAGCAAACTTCCCGACTTACCTACCCTTTTCAACTCGGGTTCGAGCCAAATAGCTACCAGAGGGTTACTAGGAAATACCTTTCGGCGGTGTTTCCGCGGGACATAAAAATATAGTCTCTGGGAAAGACTGTGGCAGATGGTATGCTTTCTTGGGCAGCGTAAGTGCTACCTGCACTCGCGCGCCGCATGCACTCTCTCTCTCTCTCTCTTTCTCGACAAAACGAATAAATTCTACGATCAAAGAATCTCGTTGTTCTCGTGTAAACTTTACTCTCTTGTTCCAACGACGGCATTCGTTCCGACGGATGTGACTGACTGGTAAGCGCGTGTCGCAGATATAAAAGATTTAATGAACTTTTCTGAATCAGATTTCTGTTCAATCTGTTCGTCTTTTTTCTTTTTTTTTTCAAATTTTTCTTTGAACGCGCGCGGTTATTGCTCTCTTTCTCGCGCGCATTGGGAAGAGACTTCCGTCGCTTCGCAAGACGCGCTTCGCCGACGCGTGTCGCGGTCGCGTGCATAAATCATCGTCGCGCACCCGGCAACTTGAGGCCCGCCTTCGCCGCGGTCGCAAGTCGAGCTTCGCTAAATGTTTCACGCGCGTCCCAGATTCTCAAGGCGAAAAATCTGCCTTATATGACTCGCGCGCGAGCTTCTTTTCGCTTCCTCTCTCCCGAGACGATTTTCGCGTCCGAACGGGGGGGGACGAGATCCGATTGGCCCCGGGGACGACAGTGGATAACAGGAGAAGCGTTCTAAAAGATTCAACGCGACCGCACCTCGGATACTTGCATTATGTAAATGCCCGAGTATTACATTATGTAAGTGCGCCGCGCTCGCGGCCGTTGAATAACGTTAATGTCGAGCGCGCGACTCGTTCCGCCTGCCCCATAAATCCGTTTTATACACGAATATGTCCGCGAATAGTGGCCGCTAAATCACTCGGCTTTTAAGAACGAGATAACGTTCGAATCGATTCGAGCCAGGTGGATGAAGTGCCGTCGATTCGCGAACCCCGCGCGAAGTTCTCGAACTTGTGAGAGCGCGAGGAATTTCGGAACGCGTCTCTCTCTCTTTATCTCATCGCGAGGTTCACTTTAGACGCCTATGTTATATATAGCGGTCGCTTCTTCCTTTCGAATGACGTTTCTATCGATCGGGTAATTATTCGCGTGAAGCACCGCGCTGGATGGAAGTAATTTCATCCCCTCCGGCCGCTCTTTCCGATGAGAGATCGGTAGGTACGGAGAAAGATTCGACGACAGATTACGGATGCACTTTCGCGACGTCTTACGTGCGCGGTTCCGCCATCGGAAGATTCGCCATCCAGATGAATGGAAACAAATTTGCATATTTCAAAAGACACCAGCTGCTTTCTCGAGATTCCGAATGATGAAATTGTGGGGAGAGACGGTAGGTGATGTCTCTCCGTCGTTTCTCGATGTAAAATCTTGTCTCTTCAACCCTTTCTCGATATCCGTTTCCCCTTACCGGACTTCCAGAAAACGAAGTCTCTGCGCGAAGTTTCGAGAGAGGGTTTTTCGAGCGCGAATTTTGAGATTTGTTGTCTTTCTTAACAATTCAAAGAAGAAGGTAATTTTCCCCGAGAGAGAGAGAGAGAGAGAGGAAGAACCGCCGCGCGTGTTCCTTTTCCTTCTCCAGTTTGCACGATTGCAAAAACAGGATTTCTTGAAATATCATCTCCTCGCGTTATACAAATATTATTGCTAGCTTCTTCATAAAATAATCGTTTGCCGCGCTACTTCGCGCGCTACGCTCTTTTTAAACATTAACATTTCCACGGTTTATGACCGCGAGTTACCGCGCGAAATTAAAACACGCGCACAGCAGCAGTCAGCCGGTCAGCGAGTGGAAAAAACACGAGAGAGAGCGGCGCGACGAGATGTTAATAGTTTAAGGCGCTTTTATCTCTCGAACATCAGGGAGAAAAAAAAAAACAAGAACCAAAAATGCACATTCTCAACCGCCATTCTAACAATAAGTGCATCGCGCTCGTTTTCTTAAAACATCCTCTCGTTCACGAGGATTAAAACGGGGATTAACGTAACTCTTCTTCCTCTCTCCCATCTCTCTCTCTCTGTCTCAGGCGTCTTGTCATCTATTTAGATCCCACGGGAGCTTAATGTCGTTACTTCGCGCGTTACGTTCACGTGCCAGTTTGACGTGGGGAGTTAGTCGTCGACCAAGAGAACCAAATTCGGAGGCGGTTCGCTTAAGTCGCGCTCTGCTCTGTGTAAAACCTGTCGAGACGAAGGCAACGAGCAACGGTCCACGTCGCTCGTATCTCGGCAAAACCTCTTGTTATCCCGCTCTCTCGCTCTTCCTCGTCCCCCCGTAAATCGACGTCGGTCGGTCGACGCGCCGCGCTGCGCTGCGCCGCGCGCGCACCGGCTTTCGGTAAACTTTTTATTCATCGCGTCCCCCGGGAAGATCGTACAGACCGTGCGGGCGCGTACGTGGGTGTGGGAGTATTAAAGGAAAATCGATCTCTCTCTCATCGAGAGCGAGAGAGAGAAAGAGAGAGAGAGAGAGAGAGAGGGAGGGATGCACTTCCCGTGCACACGCTGGTGGTTTGCGCCGCGCCTCTTCTCCCACAAGCCCTCGTTCTCCCGGTCATTCTTCTCTCTCGCTCTTTCGCTCCGTGGTTTGCAACCGCTTTCGCACCGACGAGAGAGCGAGCGGTCGAATGGCGGCGGCGGCGGCGGCTACAATGCGTGGAATCCTATCTGGAAAGTTTGAGCAATACTCGAAATTCTAGGTCAGCCGAGTCGTGTCTCTCTTCTGCCGGTTGCACGTACTGTCCCGAACCATTGCTTCGCCCGCGCAGTGGGCCGACAAAATCTCTAAGAAGATCCAATAAATCGATCCCGCGACTGATGTCTGTCTCTTTCTTTTCTTTTTATTTTTTTTCTAATCGGAACTCACTCGGTAGCGGACGCGTATTATCGGTCAGGAATTACTCGGAGGAAACGAGATTCCCCGAATGGCGCAGTGCGTTCGCCCCGAGCAAACTTGCGTACCGCCGTAGTGGCATCGTTTGCTTTTCACTGTTGAACGACGAAATGATATTATACGGAATTCTTTGATGTATTATCCGCGCGACCTTTCGAATAAAACGGAATAAATATAAATTCACGTGAAACGGTATTTATTTGTCAGTCTTTCACTAGATGTAATTTTTTTCTTTAATTTCCACAGTCCGCTCCGTTGAAAAACCAATGTCGGTTTTGTCTTTGCGGCGTGTCGGTTATTAAATGGAAAAAGAAGCTCTGATTCTGATACGCGTGCGGATTGAGATAATAGGATTTGTCGTGCGCGTTCGAGTTTCGATCTCGCAATTTTGCGGAGCCTCTTACCCCGACGCGATCTTAATTTTCATAATTAAGTAGCGAGATCGTATGTATATATATATATATATAAGGTTCTCACAGCAGCGTCACTGCGTTCGTCTTCTTTATGCCGGGACATGAATAAGTTACTGCGATCTCTCCGGGAAAATGATTCGAGATTACGACGTCGACTTTATTCACTGCCGGACCGGAATCTGCCGATATACTTCCGAAGTATAGGCGGTATCTCAACGTCACGTTTTTGTGTTTCACCGATTTTTAAAAAAGTTTAAAATACATTGTTAAATTAATTTCTTTACTCTCTCGACGTATTTTCTCTTCTACGAGACGAAGACGGAAAACACACACGCACGCGATTTCTCGCGGGGAAGTTCTCTCCGCGGACATTCTCATTGCGGCAATCGTTGAAAATGGCGCCCGCATAGCGTCGATTCAACATTCGCAGTTTTCTAAGTCTAGTATGTTAATGCGCGCGAAGTTGCCGCTCCGCGAAATCATACATCGGTAACGAAATTGCTGACGATCGAAGGAGATCGCGTTTTCATCCGTCGTCATAGCGCCGTCCGCGCGTAAGCTTCGCAGTTGCAACCAAATGAAGTTTCTTATACCATGACGTTCCGCATTAAGCTAGGACCACTTATCTTTTTACGGTCGACGAGATCGGATCAGGTCGGATAATTATTGCGAGTCGGGTTGTGCTATATACTCGTTTCCTCGCCTCGATGTACTCTTCGCCCTGGTGTAATCATGCTCAACGATCCCTTTCTCTGCCTCTCCCGTCGCGGCTCTTCGCCGCGTATATCCCGCACCGAGTATTCTCATTCGAGCAGACATCAGGTTTTGCGTCCCCCTCTCGCGCGTACTTGCCGGTGCCCACCTTCGCGCGGCCTTAATGGGGGGCAATGTCTGTTGCAGTAATCTAAGCAAATGAATTTCTCGATAAATCACCGCGAGCTCAATTCGTTCCGCGCGAAACCTGTTTCGTATATATAAGCGTAAGAAGAAGCGGCCATTCGTCTGCGACACACACAAATTGCAACAGCTCCGCCGCTCCCGGAGCGGCGGTATTAAAGTCTTTGCTGACCCTAAACACTCCCGCCATAATCGTAAACTTCTGTCCGCAAAAGAACACTTTCGCGCGCGCGCGCAGATACACCCTCAGATTCATAATTACGCTCGTGTATACACGAGAGATCAAGTGAGAGATGATGATAACAAGATGATAAAAAAAAAAACACAAAACACTTTTTCATATTTTCGAAACTAAAAGTCATGAAAACGAATGAAAAGAGAATCGTGCGATTTGATATGTTTTGGCGATCGGAATTTGATTCATTAGTCATCGCAAGAATCGTTAAAAAGTAATTATTAACTTCATCGCTCAGGAGAGATAATGGACGCCACATGTATATATTTCCATTGTCACAATTTATTTCGATTAATGCTTAGACGCATTTGCGATGAGCTCAGCAATTTCATTGAAGGAAGATAAATGGATACGGCAATAATATAACTTAATCTTCTCTCCCTCCCCCTCACCGCTCTCTTTAACCATTCGTTATCGATAAGTGCCGATGCGTTGGAAAATCCGCGTTGCCCTTTTGGCTTTTAATAAAATAAACCGCTCGGCGTTTATTCCCGAATAAACAGTTTTGCGTCTCGTCTTCTGTTGTCTCGGTGTATATTTTGTCGCGGCGTCAAGAAATTTTTCAAAGCTTCCCTGAATAAACAGGCCTGAATAAACGCGCCACATAAATATCGCTTTCAATGAAGTTGATCCGAGTATCAAGTGCCGCCGCTTGCAGGAGCGCTACATAGAGAGATGAAATCTTTATCAGAGAAAGTTTTCCGTTAGGCCTCGTCGTAATTCCTTTAGTGCCCGCGCGCGCCCCTTCGCTAAGTTTCCACGCAGAACTAATTCGACGGAACTAATAACGAAAGAATTTACGAAGGGAGAAAGAGAGAGAGAGCTTGCGGTCGCACGGTCGAGAGGGAACTTCTTAACGACTTTCTGCCTGGTAACTGTCCGCCGGTTAACTCGTCGCTGCCACTGATTTTCAGGAAAGCAATCCGCGATCACGCTTTCACAGACATTTCGCAGCTCCGCGCGCCTTCCGCCTCGGAGCGATCGACCGTTGAAATCACGTTCTCTTTTCCTTCATCTTCTTCTCTTTCTCTCATTCTCGTTTCTTTTCTATCGCGCGTTCTTCCACCTCCGGTCCTTCGTTTCTCACTTCAGTTCGACTCGGCGCTAAACTCGTTCCCGTTGCGACGCGGCCGCGACCCTCTCTAAGAAAAAGCGAGACCCCCAGGGGGAGAAAAGTGACGGGGAAAAAAAGGAGCGAGAGACGGTCCCGCGCGCGCGACGAGATTGTCGGGGGAGGTTGAGCGCCAAGTAAGAAGTTACGAAACGACGAGCGAACGCGTTACTTTGGCTGCACTCATGAACGATTCTACCGGAAGAAGAGCGCGGGAGGAGCAACAAAAAGAAAATGACGCGACGTTTGTGCTGAGCTCTGAGTTGAGAACAGGGGCGGCTTTGATCCAAGCGTGATCACTTTTACGACGATCCTACTATTATTGGAGGTAGACGTCAGGATCTCAAATTTTTTTTTAAGTAAGTTAGCAATTTAACACAAGAAAAAGAAAGTTTTGCTATCGCACGGCCATTAAGAACAATTATTATTGAGTCTGTTTGCTTCATCAATTTCTTCAAACCGCTAAAATTTAACCGCTTTAAATTCAAACCGCTCGTTTTGCGAATAACAATAACAATGACAAGGCAAGTCGGTTATCGAGCAAAATAGATGGTTGATAATAAAGAAGATTCGAGAATATATTTCGTTAAAAATAATACGACAAAAATGCAGTAGAACTCCAGTAATTTCGAGCACATTCGAGACTGATTCTTCCTAGAATTCGAAATTATTTTCTTCCCCTTCTGGCGACCAACTGATAGCAAGAGACGAAAGATACAGTATTTGTTTCTTTCTTTTGTTTTTCATCGTCTTTCTATTATTCTTATCTGCGCATTCTACGGGTTGCGCAGTCACTCAAAAATATTGGGGAATCGTGAATAGTGGGGGAAACTATTGGCCCGCCTATCAAGGAGAAGTCGAAATTGTAGTGCAGTCGAAATTACACGAGTTCTACTGTACGAAACGTTTCGAACTCTCACGTGAGTCTTCTTCAATCGCGAAAAATTACAGAACCAAAAAAAAAAATTACAATAAAAGATTAAAATTGCGAAATACGAGAAAATTCTTAAACGTGCGATTCCGAAATCAAGAGAAAGTCATACGTTACATATGACGCCGGATTGTCCAAAGTGATTAAAAGGTTTTATAATGAGCACACGTACAACGAATAAAACGCAGATTATTACGTCAGGTAATAACTTACAGAGTGTTGTTCAAAGTCAAACTGGTAAGAGAAGAACAGAGGCAGCTATACTTATCTCTCTCCCGCAGAAAAATAATCGGATGAATAACAATAAACAGTAAGAGAAAGTCGAGGTCGAACAAAAACAAGATGTTGAGAAACGTTTCGAGCTTTTACACGAACCTTAGTCAGATGATAAGATTATATTCTCGAATCTTCTTTATTATATCAACCACCTACAGTACAACTCCAGTAATTTCGAGCACATTCGGGACTGATTCTTCCTAGAATTCGAAATTATTTTCTTCCCCTTCCATTTTCTTCCCCTTCTGGCGACCAACTGGTGGCAAGAGACGAAAGATACATTATTTGTCTCTTTCTTTTGTTTTT
>QVNW01003892.1:0-11460 GCA_014825475.1 Pseudomyrmex flavicornis
CTGCAATCGGTTCTTACAGCTCTTTGATTGTCGTCAATTTTATGATAAAATTGTTTGTCTAAAATTTTTTTTGAATGTCCATCTCCTACCTGGACCATAAGCTCTGTGGTTTCTTTTTGCTTTTTGATAACTTTTTTTAAATTTATATTATATCGGATAACATTGTCGGGCGTCTTGCGTAAAGCTGCGTTCGAAAAACATTACCCGTGTGCACTTTATCGCTCATTAGATATAAAACAAAGATAGAACAACGCTCGTGTGTGCACACAAGTGGTATTTCCGAGCGTAGCCTTTAATCTCGCACCGGACGCGCTCCGTTTACTTTACCTAACATAATCTGCATGAGTTTTTCTCGTCCGAAAACAAAACTCTCGCGAAGTTTCGAGAGCAATCAAATCGATTCGCTTTCACCGAAACTCGAATGTGTTTATCGGATTGACGAAACAACAGCCGTGCACGATTGTATCTCGGTCGTTTTTCGATTCGAAAGGTCATTTATAGATTCAAAGTCGCAAAACGGGGCGCGAAGTTGTTCCGAAATCTTCGCAGTGCTCGACAAAGTGTTCGCGCGACACGCGATTGTCGTGACGAAGTGAGTATTACACGAAGATCGCGTTTTCGATTGTATTTCCGATCGTATTTTCGCGTATTGAGAAGTGACGAGAGAATAATCTGTCGCGTCGTGTTAATTAACTGACGCGTTTTTCCCGCGATTTGCATATGCGCGTGTGTGTATCGACACAGAAAAGCAGTACATCGTCGGTGAGTTTGTTTCGTCATATTATTCTGATTTGTTGTTCGTCTATTTAATTTACATTGAGTTGATTTTGTTTTGTCACAGTTACTTATCTTCGATATTTATTTAATTATAAATTATCTAATTAATATTTCGATTACACATTAACTTTACGAAGAGAGAGAGAGAGAGAGAGAGAGAGAGAAATACTTTTTCTAACTTTTTTCATCAAAGTTCGCAATTAATCGAACATCACTTAGTTTACTTATTCGCCGACTTAATTAAGATAACAGAAATTAATCAGAGGCAATTTTTTTTTACTCGGATAAATTTCTTTAAAAGCTCTAAAAATCTTGCGTCTCTCCACGCGCGGAATATCGCGAAACACACGGTCGGCCGTTTACGTGGATAGCGACGGGTTTTTCCCCCATAGGAATAACTATAAACGTGTAACGTGTCATATACCCGCGTTCGCCACACGTATATATACGTGCGCGCGCGCACGCCATCGCATCGCGCACGTACACACACTTTTTCGTTCCGCATACAAACGGCTGATACGACGTTTGCCCGACGAATTTGCATAATTGCGCACACATTAGCCATAACTATCGCGCGCACGACCGCGATAACTGTATGTATCTCTTTACGGCGCGCATCGCGCGCGATTTCGGCTTCCACCAGTCATCCACCGCAATCGCGACGATACTTCCCCTGCGGATTTTCAGCAATACTCGGCGACACGGCTGTTTGTTTGTTCGGTTGGGGGTTTTTTTTTTGTTTTTTATTTTATTTGACAAAACAACTTCACGTCCATTACCCATTGTGTCTGCTATCGGTTCGGATTTGGTGTTTCTTCTCTTTCAATAAACTGTGTACAAATAAAACAAATATTGAATCGATTATCGCGAGGGATTGCGAGCTTTGTTCGCGTAAATCGGTGACTTTCCTTTTTTTAACAGAGAAACGATCAAGCGCTTTTTTCTAAAATGTCTTAAAATACTTTTTGATATAGTAATACTTTTTATGATATAATTAATTTTTATGGTGTTAATTAACACTTTTTATAGTTATATTTTAAATTTATTTGTTTACATATTGTTTATTTATTTTTTTTATGATACACGCACTGTCGAATTAATTACTCGAGAAATTCTTAAAAAGATAGACGTAATATTTTGTAGATATTTTTATCGCTACACGCACTTTTTTTTAGTTGTTAAATTTAATACAATTTTTATTTCGTAGGTTTTACATGAAACCGCGTTTTTGTTTTTTTTTCTGTTCTGTGTAGTCGCCGCTTCGTTTTTTTTTTTTGCGTTCTTGTGTCGTCGTTTATCAGAACAAAAAACTTTTATACTTTGTCAGTTCCTCTCGGTCTCTCTCTTTCTCTCCACGTCCAAATTTTCGCCGTTTCCGCTTTTTAGGGCAACATTGAGCTCTCGACTTGAAAGAAAAAAAAAAAAAGCGCGTGCAGCCGCGCGTTGGCTGGAAAATTGCTGCAAACCATCATCACGCTCGCTTCGTGGAAATCGCGCCCGTTATTACGAGAAGCTTGTGTCTCCCTTTCTTGCCATTCCGCGTAAAGGCGCGAGAAACGCGGCCAACAAAATAACAATACGAAAGCTCCTTTAATCCGTTAACACCCTGCGATCTTGCGTTGTTTCTCGCGAGAGTTTCTTGCGAACTTTGAAGTGTTTAGAATCGAAAACTCGTGCAATGTCGCGCACAGAATCTGACTACTAATAATGATATTTATCATAAATAGAGTGAAAGATGATGTAAAATTAATTACGTTGTTAATAATCTTTTGTTTAAAAGAAAACATTTTATGAAAGTCTTTATTAATTTTTTATTAACATTTCTATTATAATCTTTTATTTAAAAAATTTTTATTAAATATAAAAAACAACAAAAAAATTCTTCAAAAGTAACAAAGTTAATATCTTTATTAATCTTCTTTATTAATTAGAGACTATAAAATCTTTATTAATTAGAGAGTATAAAATTAAAAAAAAAAAAAACAATTGCGTAAAACAAAAACAAATGTTTTCACACTATTACATCTCGTATTTTCTTGTCTTAAAAAATTAAATTCGTCGTTTTTGCGCGCGAGATTTTATAGTGATTTTACCTGGATGAGGTTTACTTGTGTCTGCGGAATCCTGTGTACTGTGCCGAGTGTGACGAGCGCAAACTGAATGAGATTATCCTTTATAACAGAATGTACTCCGCGTATGTGCTTTTGTTAATTAATTACAACGAACGTGTTTATTAGCTGGCGCGACGCGTGATCCGCGATTACATCATCTAGCATTTGCATCCTTGGACTTGCGTAAAACATCGGAATTTGGAATCCAGAAATTAGAAATATCAAAGGGGAAAACGGGATACGGAAATTGTAATCACGAGTAACTTACGCATTTAGTTTGTCACATGTATACATATAAACTTGGCTATTTTAACTAACACAAAACAAGTTTCTGGAAAACAACAATTCAAATTAAAGAGTAGACCGCAAAAGCTATATGAGCTACCGGCGGTCGCAGTGAATTAATGAACAGCAAATTTACTAAGTTTAGGATCCCTTGATCATTATTTATTTCTTTTGATCGTCATCAGTCAATCTGGTGTACAATTAATTATAAATCAAAATCGTTTTTTTTTTATTTATTTTTTTTATTTTTACATTCCACATTTTAGCTTTTAAGATTTACATTTAATTCGGTTTGCTATTTTAATTTTCAACCAACAAATTGAAACGATGAGAATAACAAAAGTTTCAGTAATTTGTGAGACTGGAATTTTCGCGAGGTTTACATTTCTCCGCGAAGTCATACGCGCCGAGAGAAAGAGAGCAGTCTTTATACACAACCCGAGTATTCTGATTCCCGCCGGAGAGCGCAGAATCCTGAATTTCTTTCTCCCGACGACATCTCCTTCGCGCGGCTTCGAAGAAGAAGAAGCCGTCGTGAAATACCATCGCGACTACGGAGGAGAAGGAAGAAGAGAAAGTGGCAGCGGCGGTGGTGGTGGTGGTGGTGGTGATGGTGGTGAAAGAAGAGTGGCGCGGGAGAAACGTGTTCTAATTTGCGCGGGCGATGTAATGGCTGGTTTCGAGCACCCGGTACATGGTGGAATTTCAGCGGCCCGAGACAAGATCCGCCCACCCACCGTCTACCCATCTCTTTCTTCCTTTTGTTTTCCTATCCCGTGACTCGCCTAGACCCTCGGGCACCTTCTTCTTCTTCTTCTTCTTCTTCTTCTTCTTCTTCTTCTTCTTCTTCTTCTTCTCCTCCTCCTCCTCCTCCTCCTCCTCCTNTTTTTTTTTTTTTTTTTTTTTTACATCTCGCTCTCGTTCGACGGTGAAAGTTACGATTCGCCGATCTTTGTTTCGGAATGAAGACATTGGTGATACTCTTTAAGGAATTCCCAGACGGATTCTGTTACTACGGGTCCCTGCGCTCTCGGGTTACCCGAATGAATCACCGAGAATGCGACGAGGATTCCACTTGAATTAATTGATTTCGGTAGTCCGTTTAAGACAGGTATATATTACAAATTATCGTTTTTTTTATAATTACGCGGAGAATTTTATATTTTCATCATCAAGCTAGTCCAAAGCAAAACTCTAGTTGTGTAAATAAACTTTTATATCATTCTTTTTTTTTTTTTATATTTCGTTAATTAATTTTCGAAAAGAGAGATTTATTTTAATTCTTCGTGCAAAAAACAGAGAGAGTCTCTCCGTGTCGGATTTTCACGGAAGACTAAAATGCAAACAAATTATTACTGCGCGCTCAGTCAGTGCAGTTTAAAATTTCTGCTTCGAGAATTCTCTCAATCTAATCTCCCGACAGATAGTAAGAATTTTTTATGCGCAGTTCATCACGGTTTGTGTGGCGCAATGTGAGTCACACAGTCGTTAGCGCGTTTCCGGGAATTTGATAAAAGCAACTTGGTCAGTTTTTCACGTTAACCGCATCTAATTATTATCCTCCGTCGGAATTACATACCTAAGTCGAGCGGATACGCCGTGAGAATACTCATTCGTTTTCTTTATTGAGACCGTGTGTATCTAACATCAACTTTTTTTTGCTACTGGAAACACGATCTGCAATAAGAAATGAATTATGTTATGCAAAATGCAATACATATCTGCGATAATTATTATTCGCATGAATGCGTAACCGGAACAAGTTTTCACATTTTTTCACGAGTGGAACAAAAAAAAAAAAAATATATCAATCTTTTTATGGACGAGTAAAATGGTTTTTCGAAATTTCTGTCGTATTTCTTATTCGGTTTTGCTGTCTTTCTCGTATAATATCTTTCGATTCTCTTATATATCGTTCTATAATTGATTCTCGTCTCTCTCTTCTCGATCTATTTCCTACATTCCTATACTCATCCTATATTCTAACGCGCGCAGAGATTACGGCGCGTTATTATATAATTCTTCGCGAGCGTTCGATAAAAATATTCTTTGTGTGACGTAATTATTTCATTATTGCTCCGAAATATCTTTGATGAAAGATAATATGGCAGATCCGTTCTAGATTATGCGCGTGTATATATATATATGTGTGTGTGTGTGTTTGTGTGTGTGTATATGTGTGTATATATATATATATATATATATAACGTATAAATGTATATATAAACCTGACATAAATTCGCTTCAGTTTATTCCGATAAACGTGGAAGCTCGCCGCTGCCGCATTCTTGGTTGCGCGAGAAAAGAGAGAACTTCGCCATCGATATATCGCTCGTCCGCGTCCCGCAATAAAAGCCGCCGGTTTTTATTTCCGACTCGTCGCTGTCGGAGAAAGAGAGAGAGAGAGAGAGAGATTATGATCGCGTCCCGATTTTTCTTTTGTTGTTATATTCCTTTTCCTTTCCAATATACCGCCGGAATTACTGCTGCAAATTGCCGGCTCTCTCTCGTCGTGCGGAAGGATGAGCAAGCTCGTCATTATCGTCCTCGTCCTCGTCGTCGTCGTTGTTGTCGTCGTCGTCGACATCGTCGTTCTCTCGACTATCGCTCTCTCCTCCTGTCGCTCCCCCGCCCTTTATTTGCCGACTAACTGAATCAGCAACTGGAAGCCTCTCCTCCGCGCTCTCTCGCTAGTCGATAGTTTGTTTTCGAGAGGAAGCGATATTTCGCTTCGGCCTCGCGTTCATCGGACAACGCCAACGACGCGACGCCTCCGCTTCGTTCGTTCGTTCGTTCTTTCTTTCTTTCTTTTGCTTTTGCGCTCCGCGCATTTTTCAAAAATTATGATATCTCTCCCTCCGCTTTCATTCTCCGATGAAATCAAAGCACTAAAGAAAATTGCTCTATCGCGATTTACTTATCTAACGTTTTTTATATCGTTCTTCACACGTCAAATAATGAAAAGTACGACGTTTCGCAATTCAAATGTTGGTCAGATTGTGGTATTCTCGATCCATTTGCGATTACTTTTTTGTTTGACAAATATATTACTTAAGGATATCGAAAGCGAGATAATGAAACAACAAAATATATGTAAGCGACATATGACGTAAATGTCGAAGTTTATTATATTGAGCTAACATTAGCCAGCTCTGTCTCTCTCTCTCTCTCTCTCTCTCTTTCTTGTTCGTTAGTTTTTTTTTTCGCAATTGTGTGAATCTTAAAGAAAATCTGATTATACACGTCGGAAGCGACAATTATTACTAGATCCAAGAATAATGGTCTCGTCACAGATTTCTCGTCGATATATCTCTTCTTCGCGCGCGAACGAAAATTAATATTCGATTTCAGAGAAACGGGGGAGGAGGGGGGATTGCACATATATATCCATAATATATTTAATCCGCGCCTAACATAATAGAAAATCCGGACACGGGCGCGCGCTTCCAAGTTTTAGGCAATTTTCTCTTTGACGTCGGATGATAGATTGATTTGATTTATTAAAGCGGCACACGCGTGTGATATATGGGATATAGTAGGTACTACGACTCCGAGAGTTTACCTAGAAACCTCAAACGGCGGTTGTTCTGAACGGTTCCGGATCGAACGGCCATAGATCACCTGTAATTATCAGCAAATATTTCTCCAACCAGACAGACTTCTCCGAGGATAGGAAGAAGCGAGCGAGCGGGCGGAGGAGAGACAGAGGAAGTAGGGATTAGCCGAGACAGATGGGGGCCGAGTGAGTTCATGAGCGGGACCGATGTAGGGAAAGAGTGTGCCGGCAGTTTGTTTTCAAAGGACAGGTAATAATGGCCCTTAGGCGAGAGCATCCCGGGCAGAGTCTCGTCTTCCCCCCCCCCCCCCCTTGCCGGATCCGAGAAACGCGCGCCGCCGCGACAGTTTTGTATGCAGACGGCGCGGTGCGCGCGACACTGTCGTTTCCCGACAGCCGGCACACGTGATCAAATTTCCTGAGGACACGAGGACGACGAGACGGCCTTTTATGTCAAACAGAAAACGGAAAAACTTCAATACGCGCCGCGAGAAATCGTCACTCCGCGTCGGCCGCCATTTTGGGATGCGCACGCATGGGTCTTTTTTCCGCGAAATGACAGTTTTACCACGTTTCTAGCGTGAGAAAAATCGGACCGCTTCGCCGGGAAAGTGGAGAAGGGGGAAGGAACGCGACGTTCGGCGACTCGGATAAATCGCGTCTCTTCGGCTGAAAGACAATATCTTCTTCTCTCGATCTTTCTCCGTTATAACGTGCGAGATAAAATCGAACGGATCCTCCGAACTGTGCGCAAGTTTTAAGACATCCTTTCTTGTGCACTGGACCGCGCGAAGAACAAAAAGAAAGAAAAAAAAAGTCAGTCGGTCGTAGACAAGTCGAATCAGATAGAGAGTAGTCAACTTTCAAGTAGCGTTTTTTATTTGCATCTCTTCTCGACATCTCGAGAGGAAAATCTTTCGGCAATTACATTCTTTCGTCTTTTCTTCACATCTAAATTTTTTTTTTTCCAACAATAATTATGTTCCACGCGCGTGCGCCGAGATCGCGCGTCGTACGTATCGTTTGAAGAAAAAAAATAACAACGTTATTTGTCTTCCTCGATTATACGTCAGGTCCGTGAAAATTAACTGAGCGCAGTTCGCGGTTTTTACCTTTCCGTCTACTTTCTTTTCTCACCCTGCGCGCGAGACGAGAGTGCCGTATATCTTTCTTCCCCTCCCTTCTTGAGTATTATAACCACTCTTGCAGAAATATCAAGAGCTCGCCTTCATCCCGTTTATCGACAGTCCCAGCATCCAACGCGCGCCGATCGGTCACGCAAGGTTGCCTCCGCAGCCAATGAACGCGTCGAGTTTGACGTGTAGTCTCGATACTTCGAACACAGCGCAAGAATATCGTTTTCGCGCAACTCTCCCTCTCCTCTTTCTCTTTACGCCTCTCCGTCTCCTTCAGTCGCTTACAACCCGTCTGGTTTCCCTTTCCCCTATCGCTCGCCTGTGTCTGAAATTCCGTCTGAAAGGCGGAAATTACTCGTACCCGAGCAACGTGAGCTTGCGAGAAACTTGGCGAATCCCGGGGTATCGATTGTAAAGATATCGTTTCAGGCGGCAAAACGATCTCTCTTTCTCTCTCTCTCTCTCCTTTTCTTCGGCCTGCCTCGCGACGATAATGGGTCGGGATTGAAAAGCGAGTAACGAGACGACAACGCGACGGCGACGACGACGGCGACGACGACGATGTTGTCGCTGAGATGAAATCTCTCGAAGTCGCGCGTGCGATTGTGCAGTTCTTCTCGTAGCTACCCTGCTCTCGCCGAGAAAAACAACAGGACGAAAAAGAGAGAGAGAGAGAGAGAGGGGAGATGTAAGTACACTGTGACTTTGCACGGTCTATCAATGCTTTCCTCGAAGTTCTCGGGATCTTTGTAACTCGGGGATCTTTGTAACTCGGATTTGCAGGACGAAATATATAGGGTTTGAGGAACGCTCGGATGAGAGAAGCTCGTCTCGAACGAACTTGAAAATTTTTAGAATAAAAAAAAAAAAAAAACTCGAAGATTATTACCTGGATTGTTGTCCAGATAAAAAGCGACGGAATTTTTATTCTAAAATCTGCGAACGATCCAAGTTCGTTAGTCCGAGGTTTTGTTAGTACCTTCAGTTAATATATTCATGTAACAAAAGTAATTATGTGTGAATATACAAGCGTATTTTATACGCTTCTTCTTTTCTTTTCTTTTCTTTTTTTAGCTCATTTTTCTTTATACCCCTCGCTGAAAACTACTAAAGAGGATTCTTCCTTGGTTGTGTGTTACAGGTGAGTGTCTTGCCTCCTGCGGCTATGCGACGTTATCCTTTTAAGAAAACTCGCATGATTCTCCCTCTCGTTTAATTTATAAACTTCGTATATACGGTAAGTTATTTTTGCCTCGCGGCGGATTATATTTTTAATTTTTGTTAACGCGCAATGAACGCGCGCTGCTCCCTCCGTTATATTCGCAAGTTATATCAACGGGTATACGGGGTGTTCTGAAAAATATAATTTAAACTTTCGGAGAAGTCGCAGAGTATATGATGCGAGATGCCGCCGATATATTTATTTCAACACTTGTGTGCTTATGCAAGTTAAAAATATTTCTTGTAAAAAATATTGTTTTAAAATTTTTTAAGAATTTTATTTTTTGTGCAATTTATGTGAATATTCGTAAATTGTTGCAAAATGTAATAAGCAATTTTTTTTCTAATAATTGCAATAGAATTTTGCAGTTGTAAATTGAGTTTATGCGATAAACATTAATTTTAATGTCTTAACGTATTATCGCGTTCTTGAAATTCTAAATTTCGAGACACCCGATAGCGTGCACGCGTGTGTTTTCCCGGACTGATAGTTTCGCCGAGCGAGTTACACGCAAACTCACGTCGGTTTTGCCTCAATTTACGTCGCAGTTCGTGAATGATTACACCCGATAGAAACGCCCTAATCGGATCTTCGGGACGCACGCCCCCATCTTTTTCGCGTTAAAACTTTTACGTAATTTTCATTAGGGGATACACGACCGGGACCGCTCGCTCGGAAGTCCCGGCCCGCTAATTTCTTCAAGAACTTAATTATCGGGACGTGGGCCACTTTTTCCCCATCAATTTAGAAAATTCTATCGAACTTACAATGCCACACAGCAGTCTCATTTTCTTCGTATCAATTAATCTTGTCGGTTCGAAATCTCTTTTATGATGTAAGACCCTCTCTTTCCCAGGCACGTGTCCCACCGTCCGCGTAATAAGAATGATACCCCCTCCCGTAATTATCTCTTCGGGTTTAATCGAATCTTTCGTCTCACGAATGAGACTTGAGGACGAATGCATTATTTTTTCTCGCAAAACGTTTTAATTTTTTTTTTTTTTGCACATTTACACTTTTATTTAATTATCGCTTTATTATTTTTTCATTAGCTTTGTAGAATCTTCTGTAAAAGAAATAATTTTTGCGTATAAAATTAATATGGGTAAACGGACGGTTCAATTACACCGAATAGAATTTAATGTGAAATGTAACAATATTGTTATAAAAAATTGAGAACAACAATTGTTCGTACAACTGTTGTTAATCGAAATATATAGAATCGTAACAGATCGCACTCGTCGAGAAAAGTGGCAAGCGCGCCGACTGGTTATATATTTGTTTGCCGTTTCGCACCGATCGATGAACATCGAATAAACGTGCGGATATATACTCTCTCACGGTACGCGACACCATAATGTTTGCGCAAGAGTTCACGCCGTACTTTATTGTACCTCGATCTGTCCCGATCTCTCTCTCTCTTTTTATCCTAGTAAGCGAAACCGGGTTGAAGAAGAAAAAAGTCTGTGAGCGCGGAAATGGACGTCGCGGGAGAAGTTCGTTTCGTTGATGCAGCCGCGCCGCGCTACGCCGAAAATTCGATCGTAAAGTCCCGACCTGGCGACGGTAGGTGGGAGGGGGGAGGGGAGGGTACAACAAGCCCACCTTTTCCAACCGAGGAAAAAGCGTTCACGGACGGTGATTTTACGACAAGCGGATCCCCGCAGAGGACATTACGAGGAAGGGAGATCGCTTGGGCACGGGTTCTCTCAGGAAGCGTGTCACACTCCTCGTTTCTCGAGCGGAAATCCCGGGGTTGGCGCCCACTTGTTTCCGCGACGTGGGTCATTTTAATCCCGCGGATATACCGGGAACCGAATTGAATTCGCAGTGCGGATATATTTCGAAATAATCGATGTGCGAAAAGCAAACGGAAAAGGTAAACGCGCGGAGAGGTCTTTTGCGTCTTTTTTAATATTCATCCCGTGGACCGGTTAAGTGGCCGCCTCCTGCGCGAGAATCGTCTCTCAACGCGCGCGTGACTCTCCTCGCGTATGGCAAAGCGCGTGAACACGCGAATTGCGTGTTAAGAACGAATAAACGCCGGCGGGCCACCGCCGCGCCGAGTCGAGTTCTTGTTACGCATTAATTGGTTATCGACTTTAATTAATGTCGACCCGGCGTCGTTTGCATGGCGCGAGCCGAGGCGAACGGAATGAGCAAAAAAGAAAGAGGTAAAGAAGCGATGTTGAGGGGCGGGGGGTATATATGCGGGTCGTCTCGCGTCCATCTGTGTGTGCGTGCGTGCGTGAAAGAGAGAGAGAGAGAGAGAGGGGTTCAATAGCTTCTTGTAAACACCCGTATAACTTTTAATTACGGTCTCGCCAATTTGCCGAAGTGAGTTTACATCGTGTAATCCGCTCCCTCTATATA
>QVNW01003896.1:0-14550 GCA_014825475.1 Pseudomyrmex flavicornis
GCTAACGAAATTAAACATGGTCATGCAAGCCGATACCAAGATGTGCGGAAAATACGCGCGCGTATGTATATGAACACATATATATATATATATATGTATTCTTATCACCGTGTAAATTTTACACGTGAGTTTTTGAAGTGAAATTTCAATTCCTAAATTCATATAGGATGCTTGGTTTGCATCTCATATGCAATAGCATAGCATTTCACGAAGCCGTAATTCATCAATTGTCAACTAAATTGTCTTTCGGTATAAACTAATTATCATATCTATCGGCTTGCATCACCATGTTTAATTTCGTTACAATTTTTGTTTTAACAAACCTATAATTTGCTTAAATACAGGTAACTTTGAATGTAGTACAACACAATAGGACGACACAATATTTTGTCTGCTTGTAAAAACAAGCAGTTTGATTAGACGAAATACTTAGTACAAAGAAATTCAGATTATATTCAATTATAAATGAGAATTGCCTATTTCATCTTTTTTTAACAGTATCTTTTATTTGAAATTACCATAACTTATGTTCGACAGAACAATTCGTAGTTTAGTGAATTAAATATGTTCGTTACCAACATTGTTAATTCAACTTATATGGATTTGTTATCTTTATTGCCATATGTTTGAATTAAAAAAACAAGTATTTCAGATAACAAACTAAAACTCAACTAAACGCATTTAATTGAGTTAATATTTTTTTTTTTTTTTCAATGCGAGAGATATTATAAAGAAAGTCGCTCAACTTGTATCCATTTCACATTTACTTACTTATAATAAAGTTAATTAATGATTTCGCTTTTATACTAAATAATAAAGTGATTTATCTAATTTGTTACAAATCCTACAATAAAACAAGAAGTTTTTCATGTTACATTTACTAATATTACTCTGTTTCTTATACGTGATACTTTCAAATGTTTGAGCGATGCTGTACGTTGTATCAACGATATTAGAAATCATGGTGCAGTTCTGCAAAATTAAAAAAAAAAAAGAAAAAAGAATCATGTTGAGAGAGTGATCAATCAAACGTAGATCGAAATTTCTCATCTCTCTCTCTCTCTCTCTCTCTCTCTTTATAAGGCAGCAAACGTGTGTCGTTCATTCATCATCGCGAACTATTGCACCGTCGTTGGTTTACGTACCCATCGAATTTTATATCGGGAGAATCTGATGCTATAAGTTTCCCTTCCCCCCCCCCTTTCCCCGCGTCACACAGCAGGTTACGAAACGAAGCACTCGGTGCAAATTGGTATAAAAGAATGAAGACTTTCCGTCGGCATGTAATCGCCTCTTTCGTATTCATTTCCACCATTTCAACGGCGCATATATATCCCGAATTGAAAACTACAAATGGGAGCAAGGACGGGGCGATGGGGAAAAACGAAAAATGCCACATTGAAAATACGTTCTTTTTATTACGTGAGCGAAATACGTAAACGGAATTTAAAGAATGATCGAGCTATAGGAATGTCGGGATGAGTTAGAGGAAACTCAATGTGTTAAAAAGCGTCGTCGCGAAAAAGACGCGCGTGTCTTTTGAGAAAAAGATTATAAAAGTTTATAAAAAAAAATAAAATAAAATAAAACAACAAATAGAGAATATTTACCGGAGAAGTATCTAACTTTCATGCAACTTTATATTTTTTATGCTTTTTTTGGTCATATAAACTACATTAAGTTAATTACATCGCGGTGTGTGTGTGTAACAGCATGTTAAAAGATTCTTCTGAAACCAAATTAGTTTTCTACCGCATGTTTCGCACATTGCGTTTATATTGCAATTTGTATACAATAGCTCTTTATATTTTACATATGCGTACAATTTACATAGTTTGTAAATTTATTTAATCTTTTACTCATGCAAATATAAACAAACAATTTTGTTAGTATATTAATACAAAACTGCCGAGCGCGATAAAATTAATGTATAAAATATATCTCCTTTTCCCTTATATCTTTTTTTTTTTTATATTAATTGACTAATGCTCTGCTCTCCTTAGGTAAAATATCTTATCTAGCATATCGTAAAAATCGAAAAAACCGAGATTTTATTCTTTTGTTTGTGTCAATTAGAACGAATAAATTAGATACTTTCTAGACGTCTATAAAGTCTTTAGGACTTTCTAGCTTCATTTAGAAGATAAGAACATCTGTGGAATTTTTAATATTTCAATATATCTTGAAAAATGCAAAAAAATGCGAGATGAGACATTTTAACTAAGGACGGCAGTGCTCTGATATCTAATTTTCACGAGTATGACTCCAGTAGTTTAGGTCGTGGTCAAATCAGCCATTCGAATAACTACTCAAACCTGATAGTCATCTTTATTGCTACTTAAACAATTGATACAGTCATTATCTTTGCTTCTTTTCTTTTTACTATGTCCGAGATATCTCGTTCCAAAAGATCGCATTAATACTCCATAATTTTTTGTTTCCTTCTCATTTCCTCTACAGCTCGGGAGTTTGCTCTCCTTATAGTGTGCGCGAGCAGAATATATATTGTGGTTCACGTAAAGATAAAATTTAACTTGCTTCTTTTGTGTGTGTTTGTGTGTGCTTTGCTATATCTTTTCGTTCTTTTAATGGGTCTCTAGATATCAGGATTTCTTCGGAAAGTTTTATTTCAGTTTTCACCACCTTGTGCAATTTAACCAGGCATTTTAATGAATAAATCCACGAACGGAATTGTACATTTACGGTTTGATGAATATGTAACTCGTTCGGAGAGTTTAAATAAAGCAAGAATTATAGAGAAGTATAAGTTTGCTTATATACAAGAATATGATCCCAGAAGGATAATAAAAACATTGCGCATACCGTGGCACTATTTCAATTTGAAACTTCAATTTATTTTAAAACTAGCAATGAAGTTTTGCAGGTAATAAGAGCCGATCGCTGGATATTTTGCGGAATAAATATATATTTAAATATATTTATATTTTAAGAGTGTAAATCCTTAAACATTATTTTCGAATTGAAATTTTCAATTTTTAAATCCGTATAAAATGCTAGACTTGCATCACGTATATGAGAATACTCTCCATTTTCCTTTTCCAATTAATTTAGAAATTATATTGCGAAAAAAACATCTTGACCAGGAGGACACTCTTAAAATATAAATATATTTAAATATATTTATTTGCAAAAACGTTCACCAATCGGCTCTTATCACCTGTGAAATTTTATTAATTTAATGAATTAATTTTTTTATTTTAAATTTAGAGAAAAAAAAGAAAGAAGTAGTTTCTGTATATGAGATGCAAGCATCTGATGCAGATTTTTTAATTGAATTTAATTCAAATTATAATGCATATTAGTTCACACTTTAAAAGTATTTCTCACGTTCAGCGCATTTAGTTCTTACTGGTTTTAGAGATTCTTTGATAAGATAATATATTGAATACTTAGAGAGCCAATGTACAATTTATATATTTATAAGAATAAATAAGACCTTCACAGCCCTTACGTCTACGGTTGGTGGTAGTAAAAAACAATGTAGTGTTAAATGTGGAACGTTTCGATCAAGACTTTCACTTTGATCATCTGGCCGGTCCGGCGCTCTTCATCAAACATCACCACTGCGAGGCATTTTATCGGCTACTTTTTGATGTAAAAGCGTAGACGCTCGCGTGAAAGAGCGAAAGCGGACAGATCGGCTAATGAAATTGGCTCGAGCAAGGCTCGAGTGAGCTTTCTTTTCCGTTTAATGAAAGAATCTTCAATGAAACGAACTACAAAGGCGTCTGTCTGCAACGTTTCACGAATATTCGTCGCAGAAGTTTGCATGCGGTAAACCGAATTTTAAATAACTGCGAGAATGACAAACGCGCGGCTTAAGAATCACTTTTTGAGAAAAATTGGAAAAAGTATCGTCAATAAAAGAACACCGAGATTCCAATATCAAAAGTTTCTCTGGTTTTCTTATGTCTGATTGTGCGAACGACAGATAATCGATTAAATATTTGATGCCTGTTGCTCCGAAAACATCACCAGTTTCGCAAGAATTCAATCTGTTCTCTGCTGAGAATTCCGTTGAAATATTTAAGTGTTGATAAAATTAAAAAAAAAAAAACGTATGATTTTATACGACGCTTTTTAAAATCATTGCGGAATTTTCGAATTGTTTCAATTTATTATGAAACTTGTGCTTCTGAAAAAATTAGTTTCGAAAGTTACGCGTAATTATATTTGTAATACATGAAATTTCACAACGCGTTTAAATCAAGATTTATATCTTAGAAGTTTTTTTTCTAATTCTCTTAAAATTTACATAAAGACAGGATTAATATGCCGTCAGCTGGGCACTGAGAAGAAGCATTGAAATAATTTTCCGGGACGGAAATTCTCGCAACCGAGTTCCAAGATCATGTATTATGGTTTGCAATTTTTCGCGCTCTATTATCTCCCGTCGTAAGACTTTATAAAGTGCGGTCGTTTTCGTGTTGTAATATACGATGCGGCGGGCGCCGTTTGGATTAAGACGGAAATTGAGCTAATTTATATGATTGATTGTGACTAGAGCCGATGTCTGGTTTACAAGGTTATGGGATTATACGTACTGCGTTCCACGAAGCGGTTTCCATGCTTGTTGTGCATTCTGATGCTAAATGTAATGCCGCTGTGTCTCTCATGTTTTCAGAATAATGACGCTCTCGAAATCGAAAACTACATATACATATTAATCCCGCACGAAGATACAAATAAAATTGTAGAAAATTTAATTAAATTATATCTACGTGATTAAATCAAAACTTTGTAATTGAGGCGCAAATATTAATTGAACAACAGCTTAAACTATAATAGAGATTATATTCTCTCAAATTGTCAACAAATCCAAGACCTTCCAATGGATTAACATGAAATTCGCATAAATACATGTATATCAAAACGGTGTATAATTACGAGACATGTGCAATAAATCCGTTGATCGAATAGCGTAATTAATTAATTCAAAGGTTTTAATGGCACAACACAATTTCTTCAAGTCGCGGTTGCTCACGCGCGACTTGATAATTACACCGTGTGTTTTCTTTTCGTTTTGTTTTTTAAGAAAAAAAGAGTAAAACAACATTTGAGTAACAAATTCCCGAAAGAGAATGTTTGTTTCTCAGTTATTTATGCTTTAAGGGACTTTGAGTTCTCAAGAGACGTATCGATTTTCTCGAGAACACGATTTAACGATTTACCGATTACTCGCGCCACGTGTACGATTTTTCTCGGCTTTTAATTTTTTTTTTTATTTATAATTTTTCCTGAAAAAGACGGCAATTGCGAGATTGATAAGAAACACGCGTTCTAATTTTATCTCAATTACACTTCGCGTATATATATATATTATATATAGAACTGCTCGTTATAAACGCTCCGCAGAACTTCAAAATGAGAATCGTTGAAAATAACATTTTATTACTATGATTGCCGCAGATAGTTTTTAGATACTGCCTTACCTTATCAATATTAGTTATTTGCGACGTACGAAGATTTTTGACATTAAATTTTTTAAAATAAATTTTACATTAAAAATTATTTTGAAGTCCTTCTTTTCTCAACAATTTCGAAAAATCATTTAAACAGAACTACAAAAATATTTTTTATTTCTATAAAAAAAACGGCAGTCTTGGAAATTACCCTGTTTCACAAATATACTAATGTGCTAATGTTTTATATGTTAACAAATATTTTATATCTTGCGTGTATTCACGGATGACACACGTTCATCTTTCGTGCTTAATAATGACGTTATCTCAATTTTCCGCTTCTCTTTCTTTTTTCACTCAATCGTACCACTTCATTTCCTCCCAACATTTGCGAGAGAAGAAGACACTAATAAATGACCGTGCGAGATAAAATCGCGTACGTGCTTACGTACTTAAGTGTCATTAATTTATATTTTATGAGACCCTCAGGCGATAGCATAATTAGCAGTACATTCCACTAACTAGTTTACTGCGCACACACACACAAAGATACGCGAGTAGAAACATAGCTACACTAATTGTAAATAAAAAAGAAAAAAAAATACGCGCTGTAAAAGAACAGCGGCAAATACGAAAATAGAACTGTACCTAATCGCATAAAAACGGAATTGGACGGACTAGTATTTATGTTACGCGGCCAGTGATTGCGAATCGTGATTACGCTCGAGGTTAGTTGCAACTGACACGAACTCTTACATATAGAATAAATGCAAATCAATTTTTCCAAAGCAGTGCACAGGACATTGATAAGTGTATCTTTTTCGTAACACAATTTGTATTCATTAAAGCACAAAGCGGTTTATTACAGGTAGAACAAAAACACTTATAGCACATGTTTTGACAATTTAATTAAATTATTCTTCTTAAATTATCAAAAGAAACATTTTTTAAATTGAATGTAGGAAGAATAAAAGGCCAATACGAGTCAATATACGAGTGATCGTGTATTTGTTGATAAAAATATCTGTGATACAAGAATCCAAACGTTTCGATCCTCACATTAGGATCTTCTTCAGTGAATAACTGATGTTAAACAAAAAGAAAAAAAAGAAAGAAGAAAACCAGTACAGTAAAGAAGAGTATAAAATAATGGTAGTTATAAAGTATTGATTCTTTTATTTTTTAAATTATTGCTAATAATTTTCAGATCATTTTCACTGATAAAGATCCGATAAAAAGATTTAAATTTCGAATTTTTATAAAGAGACAGATTTTTTACGTTAACACCCTGTAATTAGGTTCGTAATTGATCTTAACCAGACTTTTTTTGGGGGGAAAGAAAAAAATTCGAGCCACAAAGTGTTTCGCAAAACATGTGTCTGTGCATTACACTAGACGTGCATAACGAAGTTTCGGTTGAGAATCTTTTTCCGCGAAGTATCGGTAATAAGTGTGCTCGCAGAATGTAACTGCAACAAGAGGATCCCGAGTTAATTAACTTGCATCGCGCACGTTTCTCAAAATTACATTCTGTCCCGCATTAATTCTCGTCGTTGCCGAGTGTACTCGCGAGACTTGTTAGACACGAGTGTACGCGCAATTAACTTTTTTTTTTTTTTTTTTTTTTTTTCGCAATTTGATATGAAAACAATTAAAACACACTTCGATGTATACATATATAAACCGACAAATGCAATTAATGTATTTAATTGTGTAACGCGTTGATCATGTTGAAAGGATTGCATTTCGTAGATTGAATTTCCATTGATATTGAAAACACAGCGATATTCATAATCCAAGTTTACACGCTAAATTTGGAACGTAACAGAATGCGGTGGCGAAAACTACTGAAAACATATTGGGCGTATATTTGCGTACTTGCGAATGTTTCATAACGAGATGTAAAAACATACAAAATTTTTTAATTGAGAAACAAAATCGGTAATAATAATTGTATTATATTTCACTACCGATCGTCAGCTGTCGCAATTGAGATAGTTATCGCGCGACAGTCTTATTCAAAAGTTTACAGAAAAGTATTTTCAGAACTCGATTCTCACATGTACGAATACTTCAGACTCTATTTTATCAACATGTCATTAGTGTAAAATTAAATAAATAGTTTTATTATGCACAAAAAAATTTATCAAAACCTATTACATCTATTTAAACAATTGTACTTCTTTTTGCTAATAAGGTAAACTTTTATTAGTAGCGACTGTTCACGCTTTACGTCGAACGACAATCTGACGACTTCGCGCGCGTCTAACCAAATCTGTCAGTCCTGTTTAGCTGTCAAAGGAAATTACTAAAATGACTTCTCAATTTCAATACCCTACGGATACTGAAAAAAAAAAACACTTAAAACGCTAAAAAACAATTTTGAGTATGACAGAGACAAGAAAATCGCAAAAAAACGATGTGTTAAGATCTACGTACGTTGTGCGAGAAGCGACATTGTTGCCGCTGTTACTCGCCTAACTACTGCTTTGTCAAGAAATATTACAATTTTTTTCCGGCTTTATTTCGACAATTAGACGGTCAATAATATTAAACTTTTTTTATAGTATTTGTATGATGGTAATCTACTACATTCTAGTTTTTTATCAATGTCGCAAATATAATTTGACAGCTAGAGTTTAAAATGTGCCTTTCTCAATAGGTTTACGCATATAACACATGTAAAAAGTGTCATTTATAATTGCAATTATCTCAATTTTGAAACGGTCAAAGATTTTGAAATTTTACGAGCGCTTACAAAAAAATCTTTTGCTTAATACGTGGTTCCAATTTGGAAGAGTTGGCAAGAAATCGATTCTACGCGATATTCTTCTCGTTTTGAAAATAATAAAGAATATACGCATTCTGTTTAAAACAGTTAACGAACATCACGTTCTGTGCAAATCGGATGGCAAATATTTTAACTTCTCGAGAAATTACATGCTCTTCTTTTCTCGCGAGACTTTAAGCGTTCGTGAAACGAGTTTCGGAGGTAGTTATTGCTCCGAACCATCGCAAAGAGAAGAAATAGCCAGTCAAAATGATGGGGAAAATAGTCACTCTTTTTTTTTTCTCTCTTGAGTGGCAACAAGCTGCTACTCCTATATTAAAGGTCGACAGAAGTGATGAGCAAACTCCAAATTGAATTCCTCTAACATAGGTATATATATATCATATACTGTAGATTTATATACTGCAATGCTAATAAAAATCTTACATAGTTTTTGTGTACATAAAGAAAACTTTTCTAAGTTTTATGCTAAAATTCATTATTTTACTACAATATATAATTAAAGCTTCGTCCTAACCAAACATGGAAAGAAAAAGAGAGACGAAAGAAAGCTAAAGAAAAAGAGAACGAGCAATTAGGAAAAGACGATAACCTGATCTGTGCTGAGAAAATCGCATTACAACACCAATAAACTCCGAAAGCAATTATTCCTGCGGGACGTTACAAGAATAAAAAGCGCTACCGAAGATCGTTAAGCGATCTCACGGGTCACGACAAGCGTTGTCTTCTCTTTCGAGTTTTTCGAGATTCCCAAAAGTCGTTACCAACAAAAAGAAATTGTTGTTCTCTCTTCGCGAGAATTTATTACTCGCCCGTACTTCTTCCAGCTCCAAGACGGCATATTAGTCAGAAAACTAGTAGCAGTTTCATTAAAAACTTCACGCTAAAAAGCAAACTTCCAATATGATATTGCTAAGATACAACTTTCATCTTAGAAGTTACATCGCTGTGCGTGCTTAAATATCATTAGCGGCAGTATGCAATAATACGACGTGAATATTGTATTTAAAAAAAAAAACCTTGTGGAATTTTAGACTTAATTCTGAAACAAAATATGTGTGTAAAAACCAAGTTAATTTTTACAACAGCGGAAGATTGAGATTTCTCGATGTAAACTATACCAAAAAAAAATATATATAAATCAAGAAGAAAGGAATCAAAGAGCCTATGGTCCCAGCTGGCAGTGAACAATAAAACAATTTCAAACGTAGTGTATTCTGAACGTTTCGATCAAATTTGATTGATGATCATGATCATCTTCAGCAAATTATATAACAATAAAAAAAAAAATAATAGAATAGAAAAACATCCGTTAAACAGAACGATACAAAAATATAAGGCCAGCTTGGACCATAAGTGCTCTTTTGGTTCCTTTCTTCTTAATTTGTTTCATCGAGCCGTTAATAAAAAAAAAACAATTATAGTTTGTATTATCCTCATTTGTCATTGACTTGTTATAATGCGAGTTTACATCAAAGACAATAACCGTGCTGTACGTAATGTTTTAATTACGACGATTCAATTGACAAGACGATATTTCAACAACGCGGTGAAATTTGCCAACGCAGATATCCGTGATTTTAGTAATACTTCGCGGATTATCTCGCCAACTCCCGCGCGTTTACCTTGCAAGTTTACCTTTCCAGCCACGTCATCCTATTTTCCTGCAAGGGGTTTCATTACTTTCCTTAAGCTTGACACACTCACGCAGTCGCGATTTGTAAACATCGCGGTACGGGATTAGACGGAGACAATTTCGAAGCTTAAACGCGGTCGTCCGATACCGCGGCGTTATACGTTTTACACCGGTTAAAATTTAAGCCCCTTGCACAATGCAAAGGAATAGCGATGGCGATAAGTGATAGACACAGAATTCCAACTCGTCGGAAATTTTATCGCCATTTTGTTTTCTGATCTGCATTGATACATGTGTATTTTTGAATGTTAGATCTCGCTGTACCTACCGTTATTTATATATATATACATAAAACCGGTGTTATTTCTATCGCTATCGCTATTCCTTCCATTGTGCAAGGGGCTTTAGAATAAACGATTTTAATTAACAACGATTTGGTTTATTGCGCCACCGCTCGGCACCGGATACATGGATAAATATACACCGCACAAAAAAGAGAACGAACGATCAAGTGAGAACAGAAAACTACTTTTACTTGACTTTAAAATAGTAAAAAGAATTTTGCAACAATTCTAGCATCTTTTTTCGAGTGTCTACTATTTTCTGTTGTTTATTTAAAAAAAAAAAACAAATTTTACATAATTTATTTTTTTATGATTTTTAAAGAGTTTCAAAAGATGCCGGGAGCAAAACATGATCCAAAGGTTCGGGATTGAGAATTAAGTTAAGTAACTTTGCGGATTTTTATTGCCAACGAGATTCACTTATCGAACGATCCAACAGTTGGAAAATCCGTACATTTAGGACAATATATTCCCCGTAATTGTGTTCATCGGACGCAATCGCGACGTAATTACATCGCCGACCGATTTATTGTTCGCGTGTGCGCGCATTTTGCGTCGTCACGCATCACCGCAGCGGAAATGCAGCTGGTCGCGGATTAATTTGCCCAAAATCTCCTCTCTGTTCCTCTTTGTCTGGCTTTCTCCCGCGGCTTGATCCTTCTCTCGATCGGACAAGAGCCCCCGACATTTCCACCGAGATTCGGTTAACGGTGCGGCTCACGAGGTAATGGACAGATGACCGCTGCCAGAAGCTTTCGCAAACTGGTCTCAAGTCATTTCGAAGCTCGTAATTGTGCGTAGTTTTGTTTTCTGAATAACGGCGCACACATTTTACGGTAATTATTTAGAAAGTCGGGTCATTGAAAATCGGTGAGGAAGACCACTTTCTGAATAATTACCGTTAGGGCTAGTTTTCTTTTTTTTTCAGGGAGGGGTGCAAGAAAAAGATCCGAGCCTCTTTTCCGCCTACACGTGTACGATAATGTGTGATACAAACAAAATATTTACTAGCACTGAAATTTCGCAGGTAATAAAAGCCGATCGCTGGATGTTTTGCGGAATAAATATATTTGAATACATATTCATATTTTTAGGAATGTAAATTCTTACACATTTTTTTCGAATTGAAATCGATGCAAACCTAGCATCCTATATAGATTTAAAAATTGAAAATTTCAATTCGAAAATAATGTGTAAGAATTCACATTCCTAAAATATGAACATATATTTAAATTTATTTCCAATATAAAATTCGAATAAAAAACGGCTATGTGGAGCCGATGCAAGATGTTGGGCAAATGAATAAAAAGACGAAGTATATCAAGACGTTTCGACTATATTTTTAGTTCTTATCAATTGATCATTTGTATAAAAGTACATTTGTGTGATGTGAATAGTCAATTTGAATTGAAAATTAGTCAATAAAAAAAATAAAAGAGAGGATAAAATCCTCATATATGTAAGCGCCTATGCAGGAGGCTATGGAATCTTTCTGAGCGCATCGCTACATGTAACTTGCATGATGTGTTACGGTTTGCATGTGTGTGACTTTGGACTCATTTGTTAAACAATGCTTTTCTTTTATTTAACGCTGCCGTAACAACCGATCTAACTGGAAAAGCCGAGAGATCCCGACACGATTATACCAAGCAGAGTTCATTACTGTAATGACGTCCGTAGTTCATTCTCATATAATTGTCGTTGTTAAGTTCATTATATGTAAGGAAATAATTCATTCCGAAACTCTTTTCGTAATCTATTTGTTATACATAAACGGTTACAGTTCTAGTCTCGTCCGGAAGCCGGAGAAGAACAACGCAACGTCGGGGTCTCTCGGCTTTTCCAGTTAGATCGGTTGTTACGGCAGCGTTAAATAAAAGAAAAGCATTGTTTAACAAATGAGTCTAAAGTCACACACATGCAAACCGCAACACATCATGCAAGTTACACCGATGTAGCGATGCGCTCAGAAAGATTCCATAGCCTCCTGCATAGGCGCTTACATTATATGAGGATTTTATCCTCTCTTTTATTTTTTTTATTGACTAATTTTCACTGTTTCAATACAAATTGACTATTCACATCACACAAATGTACTTTTATACAAATGATCAAGTGATAAGAACTAAAAATATAGAATATGAGAATGAACTACAGACGTCATTACAGTAATGAACTCTGCTTGGTATAACCATGACGTCTGTAGTTCATTCTCATATAGTTGTCATTGTTAAGTTCATTATATGAACCAAGCAGAGTTCATTACTGTAATGACATCTGTAGTTCATTCTCATATAGTTGTCATTGTTAAGTTCATTATATGAACTTATATATGAAGATTCTATTTCTCTCTTTTGCTTTTTTATTGACTAATTTTTACTGTTTCAAAATTGACTACTCACATCACACAAATGTATTTTTATACAAATGATCAATTGATAAGGACTAAAAATATAGTCGAAACGTCTTGATATCGTCTTTTTATTCATTTGCACAACATCCTGCATTGGCTCCACATATAGCCGTTTTATTCGAACTTTATATCGAAATTACCAACGAGAGCCGGAAGTCATACCCTTAACGTCCTTAACAACATACTTCAAGACCATTGAAATCGGACGAGGCCTATTTTCTAAATAATTACCAACTTTTTACTTCAAAGAATATAACAATCAAACTTAAAAATTTTACGATATATGTTGCTCTTGCAAAACTTTTGAAGATACGTGTGTGGTTGGCAACTGATCACGCGCTGTGGTTTTTTTGCATAGGATATATGTTCACGTTTAATCGTAGTTGTTGAGCTGTTCTCGAAAAGTTGGAAAGTTTCGCGTTTAGAAAGTTCGAACTCTGTTAACGGCGCGTTTGCGCAACATTTTAAGCAAGCGCAAGCTTGCTCTCGGCAAAGCGATTGCTTTCTTGGCACAAGTTCAAATCTAGATAATGAACTTCTTTTCTGAGAGGTCCTCCAATTTGCACGAGACACGTTGCGGATAATCTTATAGCGATTATGCACAATTTGCCGGAAAATAATATCTTAATGCATCGCCGAAAATTTATTAATCTTACCACGTATCGGCGAGTATCTCTGGCCGTTCTAACTTCCTCTCATTCAATTTTTCGCAGATGATTGCCCCGTTCCATCGACGAAGCGAGCCGAAGCGCGGTGGGAGCGCAATATCTTAAGTGCTCGGCGAAGTGACGATGACTTCTGTGGTGAGAGCAGAAATCTCTCGGAAGAATCGTGGGAAGAACTTGAAGAGCGGTGATCGCAAATGGCCGTGGCTGGAAATCGATATTACGACGCGGCCAAGTATCGCGAAAGTTTCTCCCGCGGTCGAGGGATCGACCTTGTTCACGAAGACGAGCTAAACGACGACGAACAATATCCGATAGATCTTTCGCGAAATCGATGCGCGTAGATCTCGAAGGAGTTTTGGTCCTCGGAAACGAGCCGCGAGAACATTTGAGCGGGAGACGACGATGATATTCGCTTGAGAACAAGCAGCGTTTACGCAAGAAAATCACAAAAGAACAAAAGAATCACATTATTGCGAAAATGAGCTTCTTCAACTCCTTGCAGGAGTACGTCACAAATAGCGTGGCAAGCTTCAGTCTGAGCCCAAAGAGATTCTCGTTCAGCCGTGAGGATTCAAAGGGTGACGGTAGCGGGACCGGGAGAAGCAGCTCCACTGGAAGCGTCACCTCGACCACCAACACCAGCACCACCGCTTCCCAACAAGCCATCCCGCATGGCTTCCCCAAGGTACGTGATTAGAATAAAGTACGTGTATCGCAAAATGAGAAATTAAGAGAAGAACAAGAAGAATTAATTAGATTACAACAAAGAGACAGGGCTTTCGAAAATTAAGCTAAGAATCAAATTGGTCAATAAGAGCCGATGCAGGATATTTTTGCGGAAAAAATGAATAAATAAATAAATATATATATTTAAATTTTTAGTGTAAATTATATATTACTGGATTTGAATTCAAATTTTCAATTCGTGATTCATATACGTGATGCAAATCCAGCATCCTAGATGAATTATGAATTGAAAATTTCAATTCAAATTCAATGGTATAATTTACACTGAAAATTTAAATATATATGGTAGTAAAGGAATGGCCAATAAGAGAATAAACCAGATCTTCGGGTCAGTTAACTTCTTTATTTTGTATGAACAAACGTTTCGACCCCAAGCCCGAAATAATTTCCCGCGATATAATCAGCGTGACGGCCACCGACAGTCTGCGTGACGGTTCCTTTTAATACCACGAGGACGGCTACGCATGTAGAATGGACTGAGTTCTCCCTAATCTCATTATTTACACACTGAAGAAGACCCAAATTTGG
>QVNW01003897.1:0-23145 GCA_014825475.1 Pseudomyrmex flavicornis
ACAAGACGTTTTACAAAAATAAGATCTTTTCTGGTAAAGCATAAATTTTAAAAGAGAGGAGAAAATACGAAAGTTCTAATAGGGTCACGAAAATAAAACGGAAAAATTATAATTGATTTCTGATGTTAAGCGTTAGTTATCAGTTTTAAGTAATTTTACGCACAGGAAATATCGCGTGAATATTTACTCTTTAATAATAGCTGCAATAGCTGTTAATTGTATTAATTGAAAATTAGATTGCGTGATTCATTTCAATGACGTCATTTAACTTTGTATCATTGTCGGCATATTTTCCCTCTTGGTCCTCTTAAATCAGATTATTATAAAATAACGATTTCGCTAATTACTAACAATGCCAGTTCTTAATTGAGCGATTCGATGGTATATTTTGCCATATCGCAGCTATAAACCATAGGAATGCATTTATGCTGTTCACAGCGTGAAAGAGTCAAAGCGCGGCGTAAAAGCGGAGTACTTCTCCGAGCATTTCCGAGATAATAAATTATCCTCAGACACACAGTGAGTAGCGTACGATCGTGCGGTTTCCTTTTATCGAAATGAATATTGTAATTTTCGACCGACTTTCTCTCTGTTACGCTGAGCTTCGCGTTTTCTCTCTTTCTTTTTTTTTTTTTTTCTCGTTTTTATCGCAAAACCGTGCTTCCTCCACGATTTATGTCGTTGCCTTCTTCGATTTGCGAAAAATTTACATACGCGCAGAAAGTTGTAATTTCGCGGACCGCAGAGAGGTGCGATGATTTTTATCTCTTAAAACAATGAGATCAAACTCACGTTTATACGCAATGTACACAGACACAATGATTTTTCCTTAAATAATTATTGCTCGTAACAAATCTTATTATTATAAAAGATAACATACACATTTTTAATTGCATGGTTTTAAAAATTCGACATGTTGTTATATAGATTTTGACAGTAAAGTTCTAATGTATCTTTTAAATTGTATTTTAAGTTGAAGCAGCAATATTTCCGATAGATAGGTCGCGTCCGATAAATTTTCACTTCTATCTGTGAAAGCTTTTTAATTATGAACATTGTAGGCACATGTACATTTCACATTTCTGTCTCTCTCTTTCTCTTTCTCTCTCTCTTGCAGTATCGATCTTTCGCATATATATGTATATATATATGTATATATATATACGCTTATACGCGCATGTATACGCGATCTTTGTATCAATAGCGCTCATGTCACGTCAAACATTCTATCCTGCGACTTGTCATACGCCGAATATGCGCGCGTATGTACCAGAGGAGTATATCTGACAGTCGCTAAACTCCCTAGTATTTGCGTCTACTTCGTGAAACTCGAGAAGATAGTAATTTGAAGCCCCGTCGGCTTCCCGAGTGTTTATTCCGAAAGTACGTATTGCGCTCGGCAACGCATGGCGCAGGACACACGTGGAATATTCATAATCCACTCTTGTACCTTCCCGCCGTTTGTAAATGACTTTGCAAGTGTTTCGCTAATTACAATAGAGAGCCATGCTTGAGACTCTCTCGCTTAAAAGCTCGGTTGTAATGTGAAACAGAACAATTAATGCGTCGAAGATATGTGAGTAGGTGCAGTAGCGAGTAACTATTAAATATCTCTGTGCCTTAGTTATATCTTCATTATTTTTGCAGGGAAGAGCTTCGGCGCATGAAAGAAGAGTGTGAGCGAGTTCTAAGAGACAATGAGAATTCTCTGGTGCCGGTCGATCTAGCTGCTAAAAACATCAATAGACTGATTCGATCGATCTCAGATCAAAAAGGTACACTGCATGTTTGAAGAGAAATCTTATATAATATTTTAACCCTTTGTCAGACGTGGGTCTCCCATTCAGAAATTGCGCATCGGCGTTTCTCTATACAATATTAAATACAATAATTTAATTATGCTATGTATATATATAATCTGGATTATAGAATACAAATTAAACTTGAATAATAAGCTACTGATTAACTCCAAAGCGATAAGATATTACCACCGTACGCTGACGCATTACTGGCAACATGGGAGTTGTATTATCGCAATCGGCAAGTGTACTACGCGTAACGTTATCACAGAAGCGGTTCTAAGTGTAATCTGCGGGGATAACAAGAAGGTTAGCGAGGCAAGATTGGCGTCAATATCGTTACCAACGCGTGCAGAGAGAGAGAGAGAGAGAGAGAGAGAGAGAGAGAGAGAGAGAGAAAGAGAGAAAGGCAGAGAGAGATTCGCAGTAAAGACGGAGTAATACTGTTGCGCGCGCGAGTCTGTTCTCCGTCTCATGTATCCAACGTCAAAATGCAAGAACCATTCTCGGATTATGCGCTTCTCGGTATTGTCTATTGACTGCCTTGGAACTGTACTAGAGACGACTTGCCGGATACGTCATTTTCGAGTTCGCTGAGTGGAATAAGGAACACGTCGCTGGAATCCTCTTGTGTGTAATAAGAATTATCGCGACGTTATATAGCGTGCAGAATTAGTCTGTCAAAGCGACGACAGTACTATCTCGGTAAATGCAAAAACGACAAATCGAAGATGTAGTTTAAGATGTACGATGATACGCAGCGGGATTGAAAAATTATTTTAAATAAATATTATATGAAGAATATAACACACAAGATGCACGTGAATGAACCGATGTGATGTCATAAAATATGGTAAAGCACCCATGCGACGAAACACACAATGCGATCAGGCATCTCTCCGTATTAAACCATGCCTCGAGATAATTACTGCGCGCATTCGCGAGGTACACCTGTGGGAATAGACCGCACGTGTTCCACCATCGTGTTTGATCCGCGTGTCATAAATGTAAACATCGCGGTATAAAGACTGAGAGAGACGAGAGAGAGAGAGAGAGAGAGAGAGAGAGAGAGAGAGAGAGAGAGAGCATAAGAGCGATCAGCCAGCTATATGTATTCCTCGCGGAAATTCAGCCGCAGTGACTTCGCGAGCGATATCAAGTTTTATCTTTCGCCGTCGTAGCCAAGGTATTGTCGGTGAAAATCCCATTTACCGGCACGGCAAGTGCAATTCCACTTTCTTACATACACAAAAGCTAGGAGCACCGTAGCCGCCCATCCCGCAAAATATGTGATTTGTGAAGCCCCCCGGCTTAAGACCTCGGCGCGCCGTGACGTCGGAACCGTCGTGGTGTCGCGTAAACTTGCATTCTCACCATCCATCCGCATTTCTCCGGCTGCCACTCTCCGGACGGATTTAATGCTACCCTCTGTACTCCCCTCTCCTTCTTCTTTTCACTGCCATCCGATCTCGCGATTTAACTGTGCAAGCATTTACAAGCGCTTCCTCCAGATCAAACGCGTCTGAGAGAACGTTGTATGTTTGGCTGTTGACGGATGATATCCTGGAAGAATGCCAATCAAAGAAGATTGCGATGATTTATTACAAATAATCGCCACGATATCAACTGTGTATTAACGTGTGATAGTAAAAATGTCAAATAAATTATTCGCAAAAAAATAAACAAAAAAAAAACAGGACAAAGTACACATCAGAAAGTAATTTGTATATTCTTTATGACGAAATAAAAATTTAGCGTCAATTGTTTTATTAGACTTTTTATCCGCGTGCTAACGCCGACATGTTCCGACATAGCTTGTTCGCGATACTTCTTTATCGTTCTTGCACGATACACACCTCGACTGTTTGAGAAACGCGATTTTGTCTTACACTTGTGCATTTCATAATTCCTTTTGCGGAAATTCGGGAGCCAACTCGGTTAGCTCTGTTTCGCGGCGTGACGCTTCTCTAACCACCGTGTTATTTATCGGCTTACTTACGCTCGCCGAGCTCGTCGCGGTCACATCTAACTGCGTTCGTTCTTTCGGAAGAAGCACGCGTTGTGTCGAGAGAAGAGAAGACGTGTAAAGGTCGTTTTACATTGATCTTTGTAAAAGATGAATCGCGCGATCACATTGTCGCAAGGCGCAAGAATCTCGTGCAATTGAGCGTCTAAATTAGTTGCGAGTCATAGCTAATTAGCAAAGAACTTAGCGAAGAAAATGTTTTTTTTTTTTTTTTGACGTCCATGATAGTCCACAAGAATGAGAGAATGTCGCGATAAAAATGGGAAGCTCACTTAATTATCGCAAAATCGCAAACTTTGGATTATAGCAAATCTTGCGATTCTAAGGTCGCGACAACCTTACAACGATCGCAGTATTGCTTGCGATCATGCGATCGGCCGTTTGCGCTTAATGTAAGGACGACCTTAACACGGCGTTGCCGAGAACGAAGGGATCGAGAGAGAATAGCAAATTGAATCCCGCGGAAGCATGTCCCGGCGAAGCCTAGACTCTCTCTCTCTCTCTCTCTCTCTCTCTCTCTCTCTCTCTGTGGAAAACGATACCGTGTCTCTCTATTCCCTTCCCTTCCCCTCTCTCCCTATAGTTTTCCTTTTCTCAAGATCGATATAGGGAATCGAGTTATCGGCCTTAGTAGATCGAGCGTACCTGTGCCGCGTTAACCCACGAAACTTTATTGGCAATGCACCGCGCGAGCCCACGCGTGCTTGGACTTGCAATCGCCGCGAATTCCGGAAAATCGACTCTCTTACTTTCCCCCCTCCCCCTCTCTTTCTCTCTCTCTTTTTTCTTTCCTCAATTTCTTGGGTACAGGTATACTTGCAGGCTTAGTAAACTTGCTCTCTTCACTTCCTCTTACCGGAATGAGAAACTCTTTCCTCATGCGGTCGCTTCCGGTGATCGAGAGACAATCGGCGGAAGACGATCCACCTGGCTTTTTCAGCTACGACGCGACCACCTGATTCATGAGCTTACCTGAAAACTCGATATCGCAATAGATACGCAATAGATACAAAAGAGAAACAAACTGCAAGAAATGGTGTGATATACAATGTTGCTAATAAAGCGTAAGGGTCCAAATTTTCGACCTCGTTAAATTTTTTGTCTCGCATTCAGAGTGTAATGATGAATGTCCCCGACTTGAAAATAAAAAATTCGTGGTTTGAACACTCTCTGGTAACGCAACATTTTTGATATTTTGTTTAAAGCGGTAACTCGATATTATTCTCAACATCATTCTGAATATTCGGTACGCGTGAAAGTCGATGTAAAATCACAATTCTCTTGTACATTGTCTTGTACTCGTGTGCGCGGTCTTCGATTAAAAACTGTCGTTCGTAGTTCGGTAACTCAGTTTGACAGCCGAATATCCAGCCACTCATCTAGATGACAGACGATAGAAGGATAACCGATTGTTGACATCGAAACGGCGCGACATTTATACGAGCGAGTGCCAAGAGAAACGAGAGACAAAAACGCGCGCTTTATTCCATATCGAGTGGCGAATTCGAGTTTCTATGGTCGGATTAACGCTGTGCGTCCTCTCTTCTTCTTTCTCTCTTCCTCTCTCTCTCTCTAACTTCTAGCAAGTTGCATTAGGATTGAACTATGCGCGCGAGCGGTATTGATCCTTGATAGTTCGCAAACGCCCGGCAAGAATAATTCGCGATACAGAGTAACGAGCTTAATCTAGCAAGTCACTCTCTGGCGGCTATCGATCCCATGACTTGCTGTTCGGTGCATTAAACGCGTTGGAAAAAAAAAAAACTCCGACAAAAGAAGAACGAAAAATATAGCGTGAAATATAACGGAATTGCATACAAATATTGCATCCGTTTTTCTAAGACATAACATTGTTTACATAAACACGCAAAGTAAATTTGTGATTGTAAATTTAAATTATTATAGCTTCTTATGCGCTTTGATAGATGACTTATGTATGTAGATATACATACATGCGTTAGATATATACATAGTATGACTTGTTGAACAAATTAGACCAATAAAGATATCGAGATCGGAAAAGCGCGGAGATATACGATTCTCAACCTAAAATTTCCCACGAACTAGTGTATCGAAATGTTTGACAAAACGTCGATCGAACGTGATCCGGTTCCGATCCTAGCGACGTTAAATCCGTGCGAGAATGCAGCCGCTCACCGGGTCGAGAAGCGAAACACGGGGCCGACTATGGTTTCCATGGTAACCCACACAGTCGATTTTCCCGGGAAATGCTTAATTCAATATTCCTTTGGAAGACAGGTCGCCGCATTTTTATATATATATATATATATATATATATATATATATATATATATATATATATATATACACAGTGTGTGCGTGTGTGTATATGTATATACAATACATATATATATATACATGTACATATTGGTGGAAACATATAATATATGCCGCTCAAATGCCGAGCACAACTACTCATATTTCGCGTCTTTTTCACGCAAATCCTTATTAACAAAAGAAATTTCGACAATCTTGTATCAGAATATACGCGATACCTTGATGTTCACGAATCATTTTAAAGTACACACGTAATTATCGATTGAAATAAACATATGCGTTTTAGCGTGATGCGTATTAGAAAGATCGCCACTGCTTTTCGATGCTTTTCATTCGTCTTCTTGTAACGAGATTCGTCTAGACGCGGATAATTCTATCGAGCTTCTCCATTCCCCTTGCCTTTTCCTTTCGCGCCCTTCGCATAATTTTGCTTCGTTTATCGAACAAAAATAACTTGTGCAGAATAATAAAAATAATTTTGCCACTAACGTGCGTTTTTTATTTGTTTGTTGCGAGAGAATAAATTTAATTATATCAAAAGGGTTAATTCATCTCTGCAAATGTAGCAAGGATATTAACTATAAGTGGCAACAATTTGAAGGAGAGACACTTTTGAAAATACTCGCGATATGTTTAGGCGCTTGTCGGGTTCTGCGTGAAAAGATTTTACCTCACGTTGTCACACCAAATCTATATAGCGATGAAATAGATTTCTTTGATTCTGATTCGTTCGAGCTTTTAACGCGAATGCAATCACGTGGGCGGACGCGATAAATCGGCACGGAACTCTTTTCGATTCTCTCGGATTCGTTCTAACGTAGGAATGCGTCGATAGTGTTTGAATCAGGTGCGGCGGCATTGGCACAATGAGAGAGAGATAGAAAGAGGGAAAAAGAGAGAGAGAGAGAGAGAGAGGCTAGGTGAGTAGGTTACGAACTTTGCAAAAGGGACTATAGGAGGGGGATAAATCGAGTAGAAGAACAAAAAGACACTTTCCAATTACGGCGGGACCCTGGCCCGGTGTAGCTGACGGCCAGTTAGGTACAAAGAGACGAATCGACGTCGATAACTTGGCGCGCGCATCATTTGAGCGCCAAATACCATGTCGGAAAATATCGGATTTCCCGCGCAAACGAGGCGTGCCTTCAGGAAAGAAAGAGAGAGAATGTTAAAAGAAGGAAAGCGAGATGGGAACACAAACCATCGAACAGTTCCATGCATTTGTGAGCATGCATGGCTGACGGATATATGCGGAAACGATATTATTTCGTGCATGTGCGCGCGAGATCGGATTTTATGTTTTTCTCTTCTTCGCACCTACGTCTACGGACGGAAACGAAGGAGCTTCTTTCGAGATCTCACGTGGTCAGAACCTATAAATCGCTACACATATATATGTATGTTTTAAGATCGAGATAGATAATGAATTGATCAAAAATATTTTTAATAATAACAAAAACTATTTGTAAATAAATTCAATGTTTTCTTTAAGATAAGATAGGGGATAAAAAAGACTCTCTCTCTCTCTCTCTGTATATACATATATATTTTTTCTTTATATATATATAGATACATTTCAATATAAGTTAATTACACTTTGCTTTCTCTGAGCTTTACAATTTAGTATAATTGAAAACGCTAGTCCGAAGCCGATTTTACACAAACTATTGTAATAAGAATAGAATGTATTTTTTTTCGCGTATATCTCCGACTATGATAATCTAAATTCACTCTCGAATCGTTTGATGCTGGTCTGCGTAACGTATCTAAAGATACGAGACATATTCGCCATTATATTTTGTGAGCGTTTCATGATGTGAGAGAGATACGATTATCGAGCTTCGGATAAAAGCACTCCGCGGACGAACACTGAGTTTAATTAGATTTTTATTCGGACGCTTTATCGAAGGTAATAAAATAACTGCGCAAATAGCGAAAGAGAGAAAGAGAAAGAGAGAGAGAGAAAGAGAGAGAGAGATAGTACGTATTTAGCGTCGGAAACGATCAATCCGGTCCGATTTATTTGAGTGCCCATATCGCAATCGACGGAAATTAACAATTCGGTCGAAGAAGTAAAACATATAAAATTTGAAAAAAAAAATCTTGTCGTTGTGTGATCATAACAACGAATAGTGTTGATCATTATGGAGTCATTATTTATTATATTGTGCGCATCACACATCCGCATATTTTATTCGTATAAATGCTGTTTTAAATGTGTATATGTTCATACACATATATGTTACATACATGTCATTTTAAAAGCTTTGATAAAATTTAACTACTATGTAACTTTAATCTACAGCGATGGAAGTAAACGATATTTTCACCTTACGCTTTTCAGTGTAATGTTCTCTGTCTCTCTCACAAGTGAGCAAAAAGCGACTCGCAGACTCGCTCGGGAGATGAAATACCTAGAATTTCTCCGGCAGTGGCCGGAAACTTTGTTTGCTCCGTGGACTAAGAATTAAATTAAAAGACGCGTCGTGGCGGTCTTTCTTCCGGCCATCTGGTCGCGTTGCAGCGATATGTTGCTCTTGCTCTGGCCTTTTAATATTTATCACACAAATTAGATTCATTTATCTTTCTAAAATTTTTTTTTTTTTTTGAAAAATCTCTAGATTCACCGAGCATAACGCTGAGAGGTGGAAATCAATTAAAAATCTATCTGGCCGAAGGAAAAGTTCCGAATGTTTCGTCAACTTTTGTGCGTATTTATGTAATTAACTCTATTATTAATTATAAGATTTTCTCACAAAGTTACTCTTATCTTTTCGGTATGATAAAATGTTTGGCGAACTCGTTACACGTATATGTATATCGACCTTTCTCTAGAAGAAGAATTACAAAGTGACATCGTGATCGATTATAATTTTTTCGCTTTTTGCATCAAACTAAAATATCTTGGCAATTAAATCTTAGGTTGAAAAATGTCTTAAGACTTATTTAAATTTAAATGAATCTCTTTCTCTCTTTCTTTCTTTATATCTCTGGTTAATTCAGGCAATTATTCTTGCATTTGTGTGTGTGGGTGTATAATTAATCGTATAGTTGTAAATTATTGGGACGTAAATTGTCTCGATAATATAAAAGCGTTATTTCGCCCCAAGTCTCAATACGCCCGACTAATTGATCGTTAAGAGCTATTCCCCGCTTGAGTCAGCCATGGACGGTTTCGCGCGCTCAGAGAGACAAGCGCTTCTTTGTTTTCGAACGTAGAATTCCAGCACCGCAAAGCGCCCTTCGAGCGCTCGTGGCTTAAGCCGGAAACGCGCGATTCGAGGGTTGCCGTTGCAGGTGCGGCCGTTCGTAGCTAAACTTCATTTACCTCAGCTCTCCGCCCTTCTCACCGTCTGCAACCACTTACGAGCTCGACTACGGCCCAATCAAATTAGAAGAACGTTTAAAGTATCAGCATCGCTTCTTCGAAAGGGCTCACCTAACTTCTTTTAAAACCGACTACGTGGACTTCATAACATGAAATATATAGTTTAAGAGTTTAAAATTACTTTCTTTCTTACGCAGATAATATATTCTTATACTTGTTAAACATTAGCGATTCTATTTCATTAATAATAATAATAATAACAACATCAACAACAACAACAATAATAACAATAATCCAAATGATATAAGTTAGCTAAAAAAGAACATGCGAAATTAGTCACATCAGATCAATCAATAATTTTTATTTCATTTAGGGGGGACAAGTTTTTTCTCAGTAGATATATTATATAATTGCATTAGGAAATATACAAGTATTTGTCATACCGGTTTGTTAAAACTACAAGTCAATATAAATTTATGTTTTCGCGCAAAAATTGTTGATGCGCTGGCTCGCCCCGAATAAATAATTTCTCCATTCATCGTGCACCGCCTGGCGTTCTTCGCAGTAATCGACCTGCCAGATCGTAAATTAGTAAATGGATCCTGCAATTTTAACGTGCACTTCGTGCCCGTTTGCGAGCATTATTTGCCTCTGCATTTTTTGTAGAGACTGCCGCATCGCACGCTACACGTTTACATTTGTATGCGAATTTTCGAAGTCGCAAGAATGTAATTCGAACGAATGCGATTCGCGTTTATTCGCTGATGATCGTTTCGTGACAAATACAATATAACACAAATCACAATATTTATAAATGCACACACACACACAAATAATGAATAAAATTTAGCATAAAAAAACAATGTCATCGTTTAAATCACAGCGTAACAAAAAAATCTAAAACTTACTCAACTCAATTTTTCTTTTTTAGCAAACAATTCTGAATTTTACGTAGATTGTTTAATGAAAACAAGAATAAATGTCAAAAAAAAAATATATATATATATATATATGTGGACGAATCTGCACCACGATAACGCAGATGTCCAAACGGACCGTGATTAGTCGGTTCGCGAGTGCATACCCTTTCGGACCGCAGTAATTTCTTCCATTCATTAGGGAGGAGTCCGCAATGGGCAACATGCCACATGTGATCGCAGACCGAGATAACCGGAAATGGCATTTTCCACGGAACTGCGGCTTGTTTACACGTTCTCGTTAACCTGGCAATCCCGCGCGGAATTCTTAAATCATAACGGGAGATTCTCTGCGCGTCGGATTCAAATCGGATTAACAATCAAACGAAGACAGCCTTTCGGAGCCCTTTCATTAAGATCGGAGATACGCGGGACTGCGATTGCTGATCGTTAATGGAATTTTCGATTTATCACCATTGAATCTCATGAGTTAATCTTCACCGTGATTCCATGAGAGTAGCTCAATTATTAATCGGTAAAACTATATTTTTTTTACATTTAATATCAATTATTTTCTGTTTTTCCGTTCGAACATAACATTATGTTTATATAATATCGAGACTTTTCTTACTATAATGCAATATATAAAAACTCATAATTATCACAAACAGAAACTCAGCATTTATTGTGAAAAAAAAAATTTACAGTTCTACCTTTTACAGTTTTTATTTAAACTTTTTCTTTTCTAATCAAGAATATGTGTACTTACAAGCTGAATGCTTGAAACAATTCCGAAATAGAAAGATTCCAGTCTTTCCAACGTCACTTGCTTCAGATCGTTACGTTCTTCACTTCTGCGCGAAGATATCGGTGATTTTGCCGATTTCTACTGAGGAACTAAAAAGAAAAGCCGTAACAGACTGCCGCGCAGTCGCGCGATTCTCTCTCTCTCTTTCTCTCTCATCCCTCTTTTTATCGTATCTACCTTGCTGCGATGAACTGCCACGTCAAGCATACTATGGCGCGCGTAGTAGGCAGTAGTAGTATACGCGACCATCCATCCGCCGTCATTCATTCATGAATGGCGAGGCGCAGTAAAACTTTTCATGTTGCTATGTAGCCGGCGAATCGGCGAGCAGACACGAAACAAAGTACCACCGATAGTTCAGCAGATAGTTGCGTCTATCTCAAGCACTCTCGAAATAACGCGTATATTACGTTGGGAGAAGAATAACACATTGTACGTAAACGTCCAGAAAAAAAAAAGTCAGAACTGTTAGATTACATTGTGCTCGAAAAAAAAAAAAAAAAAAAGAAAAGTGAGAGAACTCAGGAGAGAAAATATTTTTGTCATATCAAGCGCTTTACAAAAAGGCAAGTTCTTTTCTTGATTTTCAATGCTATTCGTGTAATGTTACATTTTCAATGAAAAATAGAATACGAATTGTGTTATATATCAGACATATATATTCACGAGAAATAGATTCTCCAAATGGTATTGTTTGAAATATTTTACACTCTATATAGCCGTGCGCCTTAATAGAGTTCAAACAAGCGCCGTGGCATCTGCACTGCGAGATCGTGAGATAGCCGTCGTTCTATTAACTCGGCCAGGCGCGACGAGACTCACCCCTAAGAAAACACCACGTGTCTCTTCACAGGCGGCGACGGCGTACCGTTAAATGGCGCCGTTAATTCTGAGCTTCGCTGGTTGTCGGACGCCCTGGAAATCCGTGAGACCGCGGCAGCGGGTAAACACGCCGTTGCAACCGTGGAAATATATCCGGGCGATATCCTGGTGATTGAGCCGCCGCTGGCAGGTTGTCTTCTGCCCGAGTTCTATGGCACTCATTGTCAGCATTGTTACGCGAGGTGAGGAGAAAACTTGTTCTTAAATTTAATGGACACAATCCTTGGGCGACGCGTAATCCTTTTCTGCCGCGTGTAACTTCTGCTTTGTCTAGACGCGCGGTAAGCCCAGCTGCCGTGTTATCCGCAGCTTTTTACGGATAAACTCGGCGACGGCAACAGAAAGAGAAAATGGATTTCATTAACCCGAGAGACACACGTGATGAACGACGTGTCTACGTTATTCCACGAGAACTTTTGAAACAATGCGAATATTATTTAAACGAGTCGTTAGTAAAGATATTAAAAAAAGCTTTTTGCTTCTTTAACTGTTATACGTATATTTTTTATTTGTTGAAAAGTCCTTATGTATTGTTTTTTTATTATTATTATTTCTTTTTAATCGCTTTTCAAATCCACACATTTTTCAACCGCACTTAGGATATATCACGGCTGATCTTTGTTTTACATCTACTGAGAAATAAAAATAGAATGATGACAATAGCGCACATAGCGCGCTTCCCGAACGCAACCTATATACCTATATATCCTAAAACACACACATGTAATATGTAATACAATTATTAACTAGTAAGTTTAAATTTATCTTGATTGCACTTTGCGCCTCTCATTCTCGCATAACGAGAACTTTTGCTCGACTTTTATTAGGTCATTTACATTATTATTATTATTATTATTTTTTGACTTATTTCGTTTCTCTATCAATCAGTCTGTGATAAATTTTTAGACTAAAAGCACCGGTTGGATGTCCGAATTGTAGTAGCGTCGCTTTTTGCGGCAGAAAATGCAGAGACGTCGCGATAACAACCTATCACAAGTATGAGTGTAAGATCCTGGCGCTTCTAGTCGGTAAGAGTACAATAATACGCAAGATTATAATAATTCAAACTTTGACATAGCAATTAATAATATAACTAGCAAATTTAATAAAATTTCATATTCTGCAAGACGTATTTTTTCATTAAATAGAAGTTCTACTTCATACGCACGACCTGGCATTATTTCAAGCGTCATAACCGACTCTTACAAGGTAATTACGAGTCGCTCTTAAATTTCTTCCCTTAGGCTCCGGCATGAGTGTACTCAGCATGGTCGCCTTTCGGATGGTGACGCAGGAGAGTCTGCGGAAGTGTTTGAAGATCCACAAGAAGTTAAAGAAGAGCGATGAGACGACCGCAACGTCTTCGACGGCGTTCGCGACGACAACAGCGTTGAACGATGACGCGAAGTCAGTAAACAGCAGGTCGGCCAAGAGAAGAATCAGACGAAAGAAATTGAAGGAATCTATACGAAACCAGGAAGCCATAAAGAAACAAGAAAACACAGAATCACACGAGAACGACGGAGTCATCGATATGGCGCCTTATAATCTGGTAACACACGCAGACAAACGCACGAGTAAGGATTTCCTGGAGAGATCGTTGATGGCAGCTTTTCTGCTGAAATGTCTGCAGAGAGTCGGCTTCTTCGCGAGCCCCACACCGGACGACGGTAATTTATTATCGCGCTTTATCGCGTAAAACGCAGTCTTTATCTTCTTCCGACTATATTTGACTTGGAGATAATTTGCCGAATTGAGCCGTAATTGGTAAAAAAAATATGTTTGCTCACACGGAGGGATATAAACTTTCGATTCAGCGAATTCTTCCCTCGCTAACCATAATGCTGTAGTTTTAACAACGCGACGCGGGGAAAGAGTTTCGTGGAAAGTTTTGCCGAAGTTTTTGCCGAGAAGTCGAGGTGAAGAGCGAAAAGAATGTGCAGAACGCGTATAGAGAGAGAGAGAGAGAGAAAGAGAGCTACACTAATATCCGTGAACTTCGCAGAGGTTCCGAGCACTGAGGAGATCATCGTGGCCGCCCTGCTACTAAGGAACCTGCAGCTACTCCAATTCAACGCCCATGAGTTCTTCGAGACGCGGTTGAACGAGAAGCATCGATTCCGCGGCAGCCGGCCGGTCTATCTTGGCGTAGCGATTTATCCCACTGTCGCCCGTTTCAATCATGACTGCTATCCCGCAGTGACGAGGTATGAGAAAAAGAGAAAGAAAGTTGTAACACTCTTCGATCCTTTCGAAAATTGAACTTGTCAAAAAAAAAAAAAAAAAAAAAACAAAACAATGCTTTTTTTATATGCGAAAAAATTTATCTCATCTTTGCTTTGTACAAACTCTTAGCTTTGTTCACGCGATCTCATCGAACTTTGACAAAGTTTCCGCGATTTGCGAAATTTGAATTGCATATAATAACGCATGATCGCGTGAAAAAATGGACCGCAACGAGACGAGATCTAATTAACCCTTGATCAGACCTGAAAAATGACGACGAGTTAGTCAGACCGGATCTGTGAGACTCGCGCGACTTAAGATCGAATATCTCCGCAAAAAATCTATATTTTTTCAATTTATTTTTTTTTTGAATCGAAAGTTTGAACACTTCAGCGTTGATAAAAAAACAAATTGAAACAATCTCTAGTAGTTCAAAGATATAAGCGTTAAAAAAAAAACTAATTTTCTCTAGAAACGCCGATACGCAATTGACCCACGTCTGACTACAAAGGGTTAATATCTCAGACAATGCACGCATATTTGTGTTGTCGCGCGAATTGTTAAAAGATTTGCCTTTGTGTAGTCTGTTAAATGAAGATTTTTCGAAATACTTATACTTCAACAGCATGTTCTTTGTTGATGGAAGATCTTTTTCTTCTTCAAAAAATGCTCACACGTAGCCATCAATGTTTTTCGTTTATGGCTACGTAATTCGTGATTTACATCACTTTGTGAATACTTGAAGAATTTGTCACAAATATTTTCGCGATTGACTATTGCTTATTATAATACGCATAGCTCGTCGGAATAATCTTTTGTCTTTAATAGAACGTAATTGAGAGAAACGACGTATGACACGTGTGCAATTAAGCTTTAAATGGTTTTTCTCGAGAACTCTCGCGTTTACGGACATACATCCGCGGTATACCTTCACTTCTCTACGGAATACTGTGAGAATCTATTAACGCTAATTAAGTACGTGGATTTGCGTGTATTTCGGGGGGGCAACACTAAAGCGCGTCTGTGATGACTTCGTGGGTCGCGTCCATTATACGCGAAATTACACCAGTGCGCTCATTATTCCGTAATGTCACAAACTCGTCTGCGTTACTCGACAAGCGGAAATTGTTATTGTTCACGTTATTAACGTCGTCAGTGGCCATTGTGATGATTACAATTATTATTTCATCGCGAAGTAATTGTATCGCCTTTTCTGTTTTTCGATTTATTAACTTGCGCACTTGCCTCGTTTCGAATAACAATTAGTTAACTCTCTTTTCAGCGTGATATTTGATTTAATACGCTCAGTAAAAAAATTTTATATGCATAAATACATATGCGTAAATTTACGAAACGAAAAATACAAAATATCTAAGTTTACTATCAATATATCTTTAGTACGATTTTCTTACATAAATGCTCAGTGCAATTAAAAAAGACAGTTTATTTAAAACTTGCACATACCTTATATATTATTTGTGACAAAATAAAAATTCATTTAAATTTACACGAGCGGTTCTCTTTGTGCGTACAGAGTTAACTGATTCAATTATGCGAGAAGAGAAAGTTGATTTTTTTTTTTTTTTTTTTGTTTTACATACTCGACTCGTGAAGAGAAGAACGTGATTAATTTTATATAACGGAATATTAACGTATATTATTAATTAACAAATATATAACTGAAATCTGCTTTTTTTCAAAATATTATTATACACAGATACTTCGACGGCCGACATATCGTAATAAGGGTCGTTCGTAGTTTGCGTCCTGGTGACGTTATTGCCGAAAACTACGGACCGATATTCACGAAGAGAACGCTCGCCGAGCGTCAAAGGACACTAGCAGGAAGGTACTGGTTCCGGTGTACATGCAAAGCCTGCCAAGAGAACTGGCCGTGCTTTGAGAATCTGACGAACGATTCTGTCAGGCTGAGGTAAGTCCATTTAAATTCCCCGACATTAAGCTCATTAACGAAGTAATTTAATTTAATTGAATGAACAGTCTATTGCTACCGACTTGTTCTGCTTTCCTGTCTAAGTTTCCTTCTGACTGAGTATCTCCTTGTAGACAGATTAGTGAAGTAATATCGATTAGAAGTAATGCAATACAATTCGTTTATTAGCAACGAACATTTATGTAACGCTGCGTTTTTTAAGACGCATGTTAATTAAAAAAGTGATATTAAATTTTTTGTGTTATCCGTTAAACATTTTTTCAAAAAATTCTTTAAAAAATTAATTGACATTGATAAAAAAAGAATATCTTGCAAAAGAATAACTAATTATCAGAGGAAAAGAGAATGAAAGAGAGTGTGAGTGGATATTTTTCGAGATCGTTAAAAACCGCAAGTCCCAACGAGGTAAGTTCCTCAAAGGGAAGAACCGTCTGTACTGTAAGAATGCTCCTGTCATCAAAGGTATTTCTCGTCGTGAGATTCTCGTACCAACTCCAACGACACGGCCAGGTGCTTTTATCAGTTGCGCGCGGTAATTTTCTGGGTAGTACTCGTAGTAGTAGTACTCGTTTATACGTTGTCTTTTATGTCGACAAAACAAACACGGAGTTTGTGTGTTTCTCTGTCGGAGAAAAATAAACGACAGAGTGTCTCTTTGAAAACGTCAGACAAAAGTTCAATTATGAGTAATTATTTTATCATCACACTGAAAACGCAAACGTAATTCTTTTAAATGTGCGTCTTTGTTCGAATATTTTAGCGGTTCTTTTGTATAAGAAACGAGTTAATACCGATTAAGGCGTAATTGCATTCTTGCGTTCCTTTTTTAGAAAATAATGTTGCGGAGAATGTCATTAAACAAAAACACGAGTCTTTTAGTAGCACAACTTTTTAACATTTTTCAATAGCTTATAACTCAGCACAAAATTATCATATTGAGATGAAAAAAGGCTCAGAGTAAGGCTTAAACATTTCTCTTCACAACTAAAAACCTAAACTTGAGTTACAAGAAGCTATTTTACAAAATAGCGGATGTTGAAGATGGACTTTGTGAAACGGGAAGAAAAAAATTGTTTTTTCATTGTTGTATTGATCAGGAAAATCGGCTGCCTGGTTAGGCATAAAATTGTATGAGTTTTGAAGCTCATTTAGTTCTTAACACAAATCCATATTTTCAAAATGTTTCTACGATTTTTTCAAGTGAGATATGTACATATGTATAATTTGCTAAATACGAGATGTTCTTATTACGGAGTAACAAAATGAAAGAAAATCGCAAAATGGATGACTTTTTTTTTTCAAGATGTCCTACGACAGGATGCAATGGACTGCATTCGCGTGTGCAGCAACGGTCGAACAAGCTGATAAAATGTGCGGGCTGTCAAAAGAAAATCTGCTTGGAGGATCAGCTCGCGTGCCTGCGAGAATGCGAGGAGCTCTACGAACGTGGTTTGGCTAGTATGGAGGACGAGAGAGTGGACGAGGCAATTGAGACACTGTGCTATGCTCTGAAAAGATTTCACCAAGTCGCCTGTCCACCGTACCGAAGCACACACCTGGCCGAAATTGCTTTAAGCTCCTGTCTAGCCGATTGCGGAAATACTTGGAGATCTGCTTTGAAAGAGCGCACAGCAGACGCAAGAACGGATTCTGCAGTCACGCGGGAATGATCGCGACGCAGTATTTGTAGTCTACATGTTTTTCGAGAAGGCGAACGCATTTCATTTTGAATCAATCTGTTTGATATTTTATTATATTTTACAATAACATATAAAAAAATAAAATAAAATAAAATACAAAATTCAATTAGACCAATACTTTTAAAATGTAATGAATTTTTGTTCGACTTTTATGCGATTATAATCATCTGAAATACTAGAAATAGTGATTTTTTTTTTCGATTAAATTAAAATTCGCGCAAAAAAGAACATGTTATCTTTAATGACTTAATAAAATCGTCCTTTATAAAAAGTTTCAAGTAAATAAGCAATAAAGCTTCAATGAGAAGATTATAAAAAAAAAAGATCGTGTCACGTCCGAGCACGTAACGTCGAAGGTATATACGTATTTGCGCACATTAGCATCCGCGTTCGCACATGTATTGCGTCTTCGAGCGCTTATATTCGCGGCGATCATCAGCATATAGAGAACAAATAGCGATAATTGATATTGCAAGCGTGAACCGGTTATGTGAAGTGTTCGTATCGAGGAACTAACGACCGAGGCGTTTACTGAAGCGTCGACTTGGAAGGCAACTTTTTTAATTTCACCTGTATATAGCGCATGGAGCAATCAATTTGGTTCATCTGAGATCTCCTCTGATTGCCTTCACTGTGCGCATGTACGCGTGTGCGCGTTGTATTTTTTTCTATCTGTAAAAAAATATCGTCACAAGTAATTAATAAGTTGCGTGCTTGTTGTTTTTGCATCTCCGTTCAATTGCAAAATTCACACAAATTCACCGATCTTATATACGATTGTTCGTAAAGAAATTTTGGTAATGTTGTATTGTTTAAACATACTTGTAAAAAGATACTTGTGCAGTAATAAACCAACAGTGATAAAATATTGTAATAAAGTGAGAGTTCTTTGTTTTTATAGATTCCATTTCGAACTGTTCTAAATTCTTCATTATATTGTTCTCTTTGAAAGAAAATGCACGATATGCAATGATACAGGTCCTTCATGACAGGAATGTACTGTATCTACATACGCTTTCAAGATCAATTGAATCGACATCGCCATATCGTGAAATTAAGCATATATAAAACAAATTCGTACGTGTAGTCCGTCGAGGATCAATCAATTACACACACAATTTGCTTTATTTACGCTGGAGAGTACACAGTAAAAATTAATATTCAATTCAACGACAAATTCATATTTAAACTGGATTATATTATTTTGTGTGAAGTGCATCACAATGAATTTCATTAAAAATTATATGAAAAAAATAAAATTTATTTGTATTATTCTCAACACACAAATTTTGTTTTTATTGCTCCACAATAAAACAAAGTGTTTTAAAATATATTGTAATTCTTTATTGCTTCATTCGAACGTTTTTTATTTGAATAGGACAAGGAAATTTTTGGTGACAAATAGGAATCAAATAAAATAAAACGCATATTTAATTATAACTTTTGCGATTTTTTTGGTAGATTTATTTTTTATAATGCATATGTTTTCTCGTGAAAAAATTAAATTCCGTATATGAAATTAGCATTTAGTTTCGCGTTTCGGTACAAAATTCATTTGGGGAAGGGGCAGTCGACGAACGACTTTAGTTTGGAACACGCTCGGACGACGATGACATCGTGTCCGACATCCGTCGAAATCTTTTGATAGATTTTTCTATTCCTTTTTTTTTTTTTTTTGTGTCTCGAAAGTTGAACGTCTCCTCGATCGGGATTTCAATTCTTTTACCCGTTTTTTTTTTTTGTTTTTTTTTTTCACCTTTTTCTTTTGCTTCTTGTCCACGTTACCATTTTTCTTTCACACGTGTGTACATATAGAACTCGAGTATCGTATTTAACTCGCATCGGAACTCGAATCGGATCTAATTGACTATTGCGTGATATTCTTTTTTTTTATTATGATTATTTTTCTCGATGGATACGACGCGAATACAGATGGAATCTCGAGTAAGAAGGGGCGCGTCGCATGTACTATCCGCCTTTCCCAAAAATCCTTTCCGAAAGGCAAATTCTTTATCGATAATAGCAAGTTCTTCTTTATTTTCAGCGAAGTTTCCGTTATCTCGGCGAGGAGAACCGTAAAACGCCGATGAAAAAGCGAAATTTTGCAATACGATATCGCTCATTAATAATCACGAGGATGTAAAATCTCCGATAGAATAATCTACGATCGATGCGCGATTGAAACTTCGCATGTTGAATAATTTTGATGAAATACAAATCTCAATATATTTATCTTAACTCGACAAAATTATTCGACACGTGGAGAAAACTCGACTTGTACAGACTTGCTCTTACGTAAATTCTGTGAATTTTGCGCGAGTGTTCGAAAAATCTAACGAATCGTGCGCAATGCGTACTATAAATCAATTTGTTTTCCGATGAGTTCTTTACGTCGCCCGATCGTGTGATCCGTTTCTCTCAATTTTTGCAACGAACACGTAACACGCTCTGTGACCGATCATGATTGGTGGCAGATAATATCTCGATAATGAATGACGATAATCAGCGTGACGAAGCGCGCACAAACTCATTTTCTCGGTTACTATTTCACGACGTTTCTATCGCGTATGTAAATTTAATTGTTGGATTTACCATTATATGTTTCCACTTTTTGTTCTTTTTTTAGCTCTGAATATTCACTGTTAACACATGCATTTGTTCTTTTTTTTTTCTTTTTGCTGTTACAATCTGCGCGTCCGTTCAATCGGCGCGCCGCCTGAAATGTTTGTTTGCCTCTTTTCTGTTCGTCTCAAGAGGCCATCTCTTGAAATTTTATTATTTATTTTTTTCTCTCTACCGCGTTTTTCATGGGAACGCGCGGTTACGTTAAACAACGGAAGTTAATTAGAAAAGTCATCGCAGTTTTGTCCCAGCGGACACAGATCACGCGGTTTAAAAGCGGGGAAAAATGCGAGACATGCATAGATCGGATACTTCTTGTGTCTGCCGGAGTCTTACAAGAACAAGAACAGATCATTATCTCGATACCATCTAATGCGACTTTAGAGCTTAGTTTTTATTGTAGTCGCAAATGTGAAAATAACGCGCGTCCGCGTAACATAACCGCGCGTTTAATCTTTTTTTCTCTCTCTCTCTCTCTCTCCATTTGATATCGCACTCACGCGCACACTTTTGCTTATCTCTTAACGCGTCGTTTTATATTCTAAGTCAATCGAAGATCTCACACGAGTAATACGAATATTCCTCGATATTTCCAAATTGTGAGTACACAAGCGAAGATATTATGTAACTTAATGAAGACTCGACATTTCTGTGTTGAATAGTCGGACAAATCTTACTTAAATGTAAACAGACAAAACAATAAGATACAGATCGAAAGACGATCATTAACGTAGCATCTTCGACAAAATTTTGTCAGCACCTAGACAGGATACAGCTACTGCGTGTATTAACACTAGTGTCAAGCCAAAACTATGTTTCGCAAACAACAATTTCGAACACATATTTGTTAATCAGCATGTATGAAGTGTACACTGCAGTGCACTTAATACGTTCTAAAAGAGATAAGAGTTTCCTTTCTTTCTTTCTCCCTCTATACTGAACCAACGAACGTAAAGCTTCTATTTTCCACCCAAAAGATATTAGTGTATCGCAGTGTACGAGACTACATCTTCTTCTTGTATTTCATCTTCTTCTATTTCATACACGCGTACATATAAGTATGTATTCGAATAAATTCGTGAAAACATACTTTGCTCCAATATTTGGTTTTAGACTGACGAACAGATTAAGATTTAATTTTCGGATATTTTTGGTACTTTGCATATGTTTGTATCGTCTGGATATGGATTTTAAACGTAACAATATAAGAAAATTAATACATAAATTATTTTCAATTATCAGTTATAAAAAGACATATATCAAAGCTTCTTTTTTTTTTTTAAAGAAAGAAAATGTATATAAGTATTTTATTTTTGTCGAGAAGATGTATTATAAACTAAAATTTAAAAAATTAGTTTCATGCAAAATTATAAAGTTTTATTTTATTTTATTTTTCTTCTATTTTTACTCTCATGACAGTCTACGAAATTCGTATTGTCACTCGAGCCTGTGAGATACGCCCGGCTCTTGTTCCAAAAAAATCAAATCGAGTCGATTGCCGCAAGCGGTGCAAGCGGTCAGTTTAATAAGAGAAATAAACAAAAAGACCAATGTGCTCGGTGCATAATCGATCGACGTCAATTCTAGAAACGACCGGACGATGTACTCACATTCAAAATACAGAAGATCGTGAGATTTCACGAGATACAGTTTTTTTAAGTCTATCAAAAGCATATTAAAGTAGTGGTTTATTAGTTGGTCTCGACGATACAATGCAAACAGGTCATATTGCCAAAAATTATTATTCATGAATTGAATTCAAACTCACATACGTATCTCACTGTGAAGTCTCACAAACTCCGATATTCTATTTTGTGTCTAATTAACAAGATATACAATAATAATTAACAGTACACGCACCGCTGAACCCTCCAGGGGCCAGTACTGACAATTGTTTGATACAATTAGTAAAATTACGACCATGATAAATGCTATTACAATAATCGTTTCTGTTTGTGATAAATCTCTTGTAAAAAGTTAAGAAAATTTAGGATCAATATATATATGTGTAAGTTTCAAAATTATAATATATCATACGTGATTATTAACGCACAAGATAACTGCGCCTGAAAAGAGTGAAAGCAATACGGCAAGTTTGTCAATTTCGAGATACAAGCCAAAAAGAAACGAATGATTTCGAGACAGGCAAAAACGCGGTATTCGCGTATAAGTGGCTTTTATTACTTCTTTGTACGAATAGATTGCTAAAAGTGAAGAAAATTACCGGAAATACGTAGCAATAAACTCAAATATAGCACATAAAACGGTTATAGTAGTGCTTCATTGGAGAAAAATCAGAAGTAATGTGTGCGAAACGAGAAATACACAAAAACAAAACAAAAAATATATATTATATCGGTCACTTGCCGCGCTCGAATTCATCGCTCCGTACTCCGTAATTGCTTTAACCCTTCTGTATTCTTTTTTTTTTGCTTGCTTGTTTATTCAATTAGTCAATCGTTTATCTTATTACAGAATTTACACTCAAAGACTGATGTCATTTGACTTCCACTGAATATATACCAATCGTTAGATGATAGGCATATCGTAAACGGTTGGCTGATTGAGTAAAAACAGAATTTTAT
>QVNW01003899.1:0-27846 GCA_014825475.1 Pseudomyrmex flavicornis
GAACCAAACCGGTCAGAATGTGAACCGAAGTGACCCAGATGGGAAGTTAACTTAATTTATACTAACCTAACTTAACCTAACCGACCTCGGTGTAAACCCAATCCTAACCTAACCAGTCAAAATATTGGTCGGTTAGGTTCGCATCATGGTCGGTTAGGATAACATTTTGACCGGTTTGGTTCACATCTAGGTAGGTTAATTCGACATTCGGTTCAGTCATTACTTAGATATTGCCTTGAGAAATTCTCCCCACTTCTAAATTGCATAAATCTCGCGTATAATAGGCACGGTGTGCTGAACTTGGCGCGAGGCACTACCGTGCCTCTTGATAATAACTTTGTTAAAGACGTAAAATTAGATACAAATTTTATAAACAAAAAAAAAAAAAGAGAATCAGAACAAAAACGCTTTAAAAGGCGAGGCAGCAACTTACGTAAAACTTGAGTTTGATCCAAACAAAATTATTACAACAATAAAATTTTGATACAATATATTTTTACATCAGTTTTTATACAAGAAACAAAATATTTTATACGAATTGAAGAATCTCTTCCATTCTCGGTACGCTAAGAGGAATAATATCGTGACTCGGAAGTAGGAAATCGCCAACAGATCAAGGAAGTAATAAAATCGCCGATATACGCCTTTTTCGATCGAAATACGAGCGAGAGAATTGCGCGCTTCGCGCAATTTAATTCGAACGCGTGTGTAACAAGTAGAAATTAATAGAATACATAGATCTCAATCAGAAAAAAAAAAAAGAGTATAATCACGTTACTTGATTCGACTTGGTTGCGAGAGAACGAAAACACGATCGCGTGCGAATTAATATTTGCGTGCGCGTTCGGTAAGAAAAACGTCGTTGGACAACGTCGACGAGGGCATTAGCGCAATTAATCTGTCAATTCGCATCGTTTAGGGCGACCCGGGAACAACTGAACAAGGAACCAATGTCAATTTCATTGGAGAGGATGCCTTAAACGGGGCGGGGTCTAATTCGTGTAATTATCAATCAGCGATTAGGCTGCTTTTAACGAGCCCCGTTCTAACGAGGATAATGAGCGCGCGCCCGCGTTGATCGTCGCGTGGGTCGCGATGCCACGTACCTACATAATTTTTTTTTTTTTTTTTTTTTTTTTTTTTTTTTTTTTTTTTTTTTATAATTACGTTTAATTCGTTAGCAGAATTTTATTGAAAGTGAATTGATCAATCGAGTCGTTTATATTCGATATAATTTATATAATTAGTATCTGCGTGTGGATCGCGGAATTACTGAATGCGTGCGGTTAGGTTACCTACCTATCTACCGGAAATCAATTAAAAATTAATGACAAACAATTTAGATACGTTGTAATCGCGAGTTTAATCGTAAAACAGATAACGTAATGCTGTCTTGGTACGGAATGAAACGGCGAGGGCACATCTCAACTCTCAACGTGTGTATCTCGAATCGGAAACGTGTGTGTTTGCAATCGCGTGCGCGTGCATAGGTACCTTTCCAGTTTTCAAAGCGACGTCGCGTTCGCCGAAACGGAAAGCGACAAACGATTTCTCGAACGGCGACACTTAAGCTCGCCACTCCGTGACGGAATTGTCTCTCTCTCTCTCTCTCTCTCTCTCTCTCTATCTCGCACGCGATCGTGTCCTCTCTTCAATTTCCTGGCCTTGTAAAACGAGTCGCTCTTCTCATATGCATTTCTTCTCATGCGCATTTCGCGTACGCACATGCTACGTGTGTGTGTGTGTGTATATAATCAAAAACGTATCGCGTTACGTGTCTGACCAGCCCTTCATCGAACGTGACACGCAGGGATAGGGTTACTTTATATTCTCCCCGACCGTGAGGCGCGCGAAAGGGTGGCTTCTGTCCAACGCCCTCTCGCCAACTCTCGGGGCTTCGCGAAGAAGGAGAATTTCGCACTTGAAGCCCCGATAACGAACGTGTCTTGCTCTCAACCCTTAATTACGGGTAGACTCTTAAGCGATTTTTTTTCTTTTCGTGACTCCGCAGAGGATATTGTCTCGAGAAAAAAATATTGTCGCAAACTCTCTTCTTTGTTTCGAAGATTTTATTCTGTTTTATTTGTTTTGATTGTATTTTAATTAAAAAATTAACGAGTAAATTTTTAAGAGATTTTTTTTTTTTTAATAACTCTGTAGAAATTGTTTCAAGAGAAAAAAAATGTATTGCGAACTCTCTTCTCTGTTTTAAAGATTTTATCCTTTAGTTTTGTTTCTTTTTATCTCAAGTAAAAATTAATCGCAGATAAGGAAAGAGAGGAAGAGATCGCGCGTTAATCGCAACGTGTGTGTATCTGATTTCAATTTCATTTCGCAAGGAAGTAATATTCTATTAAAGAGCGCGTTTTTGATGACCGGTTTCTTTGCCGGTCGCGATTCCGCCGCGATATTACCCCTTATCAAACGCGGTGAGAGAGAGAGAGAGACGCTTATCTTTCGATCGCGTCAATTACGGGCGAGCGCTTGACTTGAAATATCACACACGAGCTCACGTACTTACAAGGTAATTTCACTTACGGTGACTTTATGAACCGTAAACATACGTCCGGTTGTCGTGAGCGCGCGCGCAGCGAACGTATTTTCTATTTAAACGATTCAATCAGAAGCGGAAAACTCGAAGAAGATAGACGTTTAGCGCGTAAATTGCGCGCTTGCGATAGACGTAACCGCGATCGATTGAATTCCGGTCTCAAAGATTGTTGGTGCCGGGACAGAGAGAAAGAGAAAGAAGAGACCGCGTCTCTCGCGAGCTCTCCAATCTCGTTCGGGACACATTCGGATTCGATCGTAGCTACTTGTCGCGAATGACGAACACGCGCGTTCTTGCGCCTCGTGTGAATTGCTACCGTGCGGACATAACGTTTGATTTGCATCATTAACCGCGCTCGGTACATCATAATACGACTGGACACCTTAAGTGCTAATATAATCAACGTAACAAGAACATGTAACAAGACCATAGGCTTTTTTTTTTTTTTTTTTTTTAACTTCCAACGATACACGTGCAAATTAAATTAAATAAATTGTGTTAGATAATTATCAGATACAATATTTTTATTATATTGCATTTTTATTTTCTATTATTAGAATTTATTTTATTATATTAGGCAATGTAATGTTTAATATACAAAATTTATTTTAATTTTCAGAGGATTTTTTTTTTCTTATTGTGGATAGATATCGCTTCGGCAAAAACTGTAATGATAATTGGAGTAAAAAAAAAAAAAAAAATTAAAAATCACGCGCTCAATGTATCGCGCGATTATTCAATAATTTAAACCGAATAGACGCTCCACGACGTTTGTTAAACGTCCTTTTAAACAAACATCGTACAGAGCACTCAGCCGCTACAAGTTAAATGTAATATATAATTAAATATATATAATGTACGTATTTTTTTATTTAATATATATTTTTTATCCTATTCGTTAGCGCATTAAAAATTGCAAAACTCAATGCGCGATTTTTGTTTCCGCTTGACAAATATATATAACACGTGGTATAACCGCACCACGCTGTATTTACTTCCGAGCGTCCGTGCCATTTGCTGAACTTTTGTTTCACATTATACAAGGCGCTTTTAACTCTTTCTCTGTGTGTGGGTACATTGACTCTGTCGATCGCGCATACATTAGAGTCGCGTATTCTTCGCCGAGTAGATCGACCGCGGGGATAGGATGTACATACGCGCGCGGCCGTCTCGTCGTCGTGTGTACGCGAGACCGCTCGGATTGCCCCGTCTTTAGCGGGCGATCATACCTGACATTACGTGGCGTGTGTGTGTACACAAGTCGAGTCTAACACCTATCATATTGCACCTTTTAAGTCAAGTCTCTCTCTCCCGATAGATAAGGCGAATCTCTCTCGACCGAGACTGAATCTCTCTCTCTCTCTCTCTCTCTTTCTCTCTCTCTATCTATCTGCCGTTTTCGCGCAAAAGTTATCTCGACTTCACGAGGGGATTGAAATGTTTGCACGTGCGGAATTTAGTTTATCTGCCGACTTTCGCCTCGCAGATAAAACACCGCGCTTACGAAACGTAAAATCGGAACGTCGCGTCGCGGAATATCTAGGCGAAAGGCGTTCGATGTGTGTGTGTGTGTGTGTGTGTATTGAGCTGACGTTCACTTCGGAAAATGAATCGTGAAGATCGTTGCCCGACGATACGAGTTCTAAAACAGAGAGTCCGTTTCTCTGATAATCTCGGCACCGCGCCGTTTCTCTTATCGGTCTTTAATTGAAACGCGAACAACGTCGAAGTAAATTTCGATAGCTCGCGCGTAGCGACCGGCAGAAAACGCTGTTGTTATCCGCTCGTTCGATTCGAGGTAATGTAAAACGGACGACGCGATTTCTCCGAGCGCAAGACGAACGTTTATCCGTTTGTATATTCGCGATATTCCCAACGTTTAAATTGGCCAATTAGTTAATTTCTCATTGGATCGGGAGATCCGTTCGCGATTCATTACGTAAGACTCGCCAAGTCCGGTTTCCGTTTTCCAAAACGAGAAAGAGGAACGTCTTCCCTATTAAAGCTCCGCCCGGATCGCGTTCTCGGACGCTATTATCGCAAATCGGTCTGATTCTATTTACGTGTCCGTCCCGCGCATAATTGCAACGATCGGCCACGTAATCCTCTCGTCTCGTCTCAGTCACAGTCGCCGATTGTCTGATTTGCATCGCCGATTGTTGTGTTGCGGGCTTAATCGGGCGCGATTACGGTTGAGAAAAACAATCGAGAATCTTTGAGAGATTTGCGTCACCTCGGCGCAATCACGGCGCAATATCGATCGGAATTGCTAACCTCTCGATTTTCCATTTTTAATCTCGTTGTTAAAGATATTTTTTTTTTTTTTTTTTTTTTTTTTTTTTAATATTTTCGAGATACGAGTATCTCGGGCGATCGAACGTTAACTACCGATATCTCTCGAGATTTTATTTATCGAGAGAAAGCCCCCCCCCCTCCCCCGGAGGCGATGCTCGACTGTTAGTTAATTAATTCGCCATCGACCCGAGCGTTAATTATTATGCCATTAACGAGCCGCGTCGCTCAATGTAATAAAAATATCCTCGCGCATCAACAAGTGTGTTGCGGAGATGAGAAAAAGCTCCGCGAATTCCGCCTGTCCGGGATTCGATCTAGCGATCGGCTTTTTAACCCGTTACCCGGCCGGCCGGCTGGATGCTGGCTCTTTCCATGCCTCTTTACGTGTATATATGAGATCGCGATCGCGATCGGATCCCTCCATTGAACCGCAGGAATTTATTTCTCGCTTCTGACGCGGACCGTCGATCGCGATCGTGTAATCGGGATTAATGAACTGACGGACGAGCGCTTTCGCAACGTATACACAACTAACTGTACGATGTGGATTTAAGAGCATCTCCGCGCGCTCGCTGGGGGTTTGAGTTTTTTTTTTTTTTTAATCCCGGGGACGATAAATTGCCATGACTGCTCGGCTCGAGCGCGAAGGAAAAACAAGAAGGGGAGCCGGCGAGTTAATCGCGAATCTCGATCTGGCCGCGTGCCCAATATTTCAGCGCGATTTCGTGCATTCTCAACGGCAGTTAACTCTCTCGGCCATTTCTCCGCTTACGTCAGAGGAGATTTGCTCGGCGAACATCGCATTCCGGATCAAGAAGTTTGGCGCGAGAAAAAGTCTATTTTTCTCTTCTCCCTCCCGGAGGGGGGGGAGATTCCTCCCTGTTCGCGATTCTCCCGATCCCGGGAGAGAGGTTACAGTTTTTCTAGCAATTTCTTTTATTAATTTTACAAAGGAGTTTTGAATATTCCGGAACGCAAACTGCGTTCAGACTGACGTCTGAAAAATAAGTTGCGATTTAAATTTCAATTGCAATCTCGAGATAAAAAAAGAAACGCGCAAAAGAAACTCAAATCCCCTCCCTCGCGGTGTGTTTGATTTATCGTAATTCATATTCATGAAACGGCTACCGTCGTCGGTAGTCGTTTCTCTCGTCGGGATTTGAGTAAGTGGGATCGAGCCACATAAAATGATTATTGCACCGCGAAACATCTGATTATTCCGCGCGCGCGAGGGGTTAATCGGTCAATTAGCAAGTCAAGGGGAAGTGAATCACTTCCCGGTGATTTCTCAGTAAATCGCGTCTCTCGATCTTCTTCGAGGGGGAAATCCGAGGGACGTTCTCGGTGCACGATCAAGGTGCGTTGATACGAAAGCGCGTTCACACGTGCCCGTTTTTGCACGCGTGACAGCCGTAATTGTTGTCGGCGGTATTTACCGCCGTTGTTCTGCGACGACGAGCACGACAATTATAACCACGGACGGTTTTCGTGTTTATGTAACGGCGCGTATAATTTCTTCGCGGACCGACGTGACACGGGAATCCGCCGTGTCGAGAATGAATCGATAGATTTAATTTACGCAATCGATTCCCGACCGTAATTACTGGAATTATTTTTGACATTTAAGTTGCATATCCGGGAATTTGTTTTTTTTTTGTTTTACGAAAATAAATTTTAAACAAAAGCGAGAAATTACGCGGAACGCGCCGTATAAATTTCACTTTAATCATCGCGAATAATTCGCGAGACGAAAAAAGAAAAAAAAACCGTACCTACATGTGTTCCGGCATTAATTTCACTGGCGTCGCATGTCGTTTTGAAAAAAACGATATTTGACGAGGAACGATATTAGAAACAAGATTACACGGACGTGATAAAAACACGCGCAACGTATTAAATATTCAATCTCTCGAATGCAAATTTCCTTAAACGGATCTCATGGATATTCATTCCTCGGGGGATTCGCTTCTCTCTCTCTCTCTCTCTCCCTCGTTTCGCGATTGAAACCGCAGCGTTGCAGCAGCTTCTATCGCATATACGCGTCCGGCCCACGCGGATGTACAACAACGCTTGTGTACGCGTTTGTGGAAAACGTCGAAAAATTGCGCCGCGCGTCTAAATAAGTCGAACGCACGCGACTTGATGGCAAAACTGCGCAAAAGGAGAAAAAAACACATTTATATACCGTGTCACGGACGCTGCGACGCGCTCGTTTGAATATTCAGAGAAAGAGAGAGAGAGACTCCCACGGGGCTCCCGAGTAATCGTGCCGCGTCGTTCGCGGGTACCGCCCGCCAATTACCATCGCCGGTTGCATTGTATTGCGAGAGAGGAAACGCAAGGAGTTCGTCCGTCTCTACCGAGGAGGTTTGTTGTCCGCGCGCGTAAAACCAACTCTCCGTTCTTCGCGGAGAGAATCAGAATGTAAAATCGACGAGAACCGAGTGGGAAAGCGAGTCAAATTTGCTTCCCGTGCGGTTTTGCTGTTCCGGAAATGTGTGCGTTTGGAGTTCACTCAAACGCACTTGAAATCAAATCGAACAAATTATCTCCAACTTGTTTTTTTTTTTTTTAATTTGCAATACACGTTTATCTTAGACAAAAAGAAACAAATTGTTAGCGTGTATAAATATTACACAAATTTCTTAGTGAATAAAAGAGAGGGAGAGAGACTGGAAACATATTTTATTTAAAAAAACAAAAATGAAATAATTTATTAATTTATTTAAATTTTACGCGCTATTTCTTTTCGCATCAACGTCGAGATGTGATTGACGTTGAAAGAGCGGGGTGTCTCGAATCGTGTCTTGTCCCGCGATCTAAGGAAGAGATAGCGACGGCTAATCGCATAATCGATGAATTGACTCAGCAACACACACACACACACACACACACACACACACTCGCCTTACATTCACGCGAGGAAAAAAAAAGAAAAAACGGAACAAGTTCCGAGTGCAACAACGCGGGCGGACGAGCGTTTATGCGAGAAAACGTTACACATTGTGCGCGCGCCGGTTAATACAACCGGCGAAAGGGTTGACATTTCGCGCGTCGTAATTAAACGAGCGGAACAATGACCATTGTCCGACACGCGCGCGATAAAGATTTATCCGACGTATAAAAAGAAAAAAAAAATCGACGCAATAATATATGTAGCCCGATGCCTTATTATCGACGTTTTCCTTTCAGACCTCACATGGCGTTGCCAGGAGCCAGGTACTCGGCCGTAACCTTGTGTTGCAGCTGTTCTCTCTCTCTCTCTCCCCTTCTCTTTCACGAGTCCTAATCTCCGATGAAACATTATTATTTGAGCAATCGCACGCGAGAGTTGCGCTGCAATTATAACCGATCAAACTGGAGCAACGAAAATCTGGAAAAAATCCGGAAATATCTGAAGATTAATTTGACTTGTTTCTTCTCGAAAAATAATTTATGTGAACAATAAATCGTTCCTTGTGTGTGCTCAAGCGAAATTAGAAGTCGGAGTTTGACACGACATCGGGGCAAAAAATATTGTTGCGCGCGCGCCGACATGTCGGTCAAGGTAAAAATTAGAGAAGAGCCTATATATTATTAATATTATTGCTAACCTGGAAACGAACAGTTGCGGTCGGTTGTTATTACGCCTATCCTATAAATTCGGTTTTTCTTCATTCGCGTGTTCCAAATCGATTCGCCCGCGAATCATCCCTCTATCGCGCGGCGCGCGCCGCCGTCTCCGCGCGCGACTTTATTCTTTTATTTTGCGCCGAATTATGTGCCGTGACAGGTCGATGTCAAGTACAAGGGACACGTCGTGCCGGATGGTACGACTCTTCCCATCATCGGTTATAGTCGCGAAAACACACACCACCCATTTTCCCGTGCCATCCGTCGCGAACTCCCGCGAGATTAATCGATGTTTGCGCCACGCCGGGATCCGTCGTCGCGCTTTTATCGTCTCTCCACCGACCAATATTCCACATCCCGAATTTTGCGCAATCCCTTTAATTCCTTCCTCCGGTCTGTGTCCTAAATCCAAGAAGAATATTGTCTTTCGTTAATCTATCGATTACAAAGAATCGATTATAATGTTTTGGAATTTTTTGGGGAACTTTTTTAATGTCACAAATCTCATATGTTTTGAGAAACAAAATTTTGAATTGAACACTTCCCAGCGCTTGTTACACACATCGGAGCTGTTACACTTTTTAGCGGCACTTGGCCGCGACATTGTTACAACCGCCGCGGTCTCGGCACGACCCGCGCAAAGATGGCGAAAGAAAATTATTCAAAGTTCCGCTACGAACAACCGAAGTTCCCGACCAACACGTGTCCGCGCGAGAGCGCCAGATGATTGACGGTTTGTCTCTTTCTTTCTCTCTCTCGTGTCGGCCGCGCGCGTGAGATGCGTGAAAACGGCGAGAGACGTGAATGTGTAATTGATGAGAACAACACACGGCGCAGTTTCCACAAAAGCCCGTCGGTGCCTCGCAGAAGCGTTAATTCCGCTCATTGTAGTCGAGCTGGCAAAGTGGATAATGGTGGTGCGCGACCTTATTTCCTAGGCACCGCGTCGATTAACGCGGATGTATGTGAGATACCGTCGAGAGAAGATACGCGCGCGCACACATATACGCGCGTTTAGTTGTCGGTTTGTGCCGCGTGAATCTTATAATCAGCGTGCATCGGCGTTCCTGATGATAGTCCCCGCGCGTCCCATCCTTTCCGCGCGCGGCGATCGAGTAGCTCCTCCGTCGCGCGGTCCCGTCATTCAATTGTCCGATAATCTATTAGAGGAACCCGGCGGTTAACGACCCTTGTCTCTCTCTTTCTCTTTCCTCCTCTTCCCTTTCTTCTCTTCTTCCTGTGAAAAGTAGTCTGCAGGCGTGATACCGTAAACCTATTTTCAGACGCGAAATTGCACGCTCGTAAAAACCGCGCCGCGTTACGTAGCGGAACACCGTTCGTAACGTCTTTCTCTCTCTCTCTCTCTCTCTCTCTCCTCCTCTCCCTTCGCGTTTCTAGCAGATCTTTTCTTCATGAGAGATGCCGCATGCGCGATTCCGCCTCGGAAAAGTCAGTCGGTCGCGTCGCGACGAGTCGTTCGATCCGAAGAGGTTTTTCTTTTTGTGTATCTCGCTCGATGTGATCATAGCTACACATCCACGGTAACGCCATCCGAGGTTTCATCACCTCTCTCCTCTCTGCACGAAGGCGAGTGTGAAAGAATTTCGGTTTGCTAGCAAAATCGGACGTTCGGCGATAAAACTCTGATGTACATGCAGAGAAAATCGGTAAAAACTTTTCTCTCTCTCTCTCTCTCCCTCGGCGTAAATAAAATTCAGTTCTCGCATGACTCCCGAGACTCTTTCAGAAGCGCATCGTCATTGTGTATCTCCTGTTTTCTCGATTTTTAACCAGCGTCCGAGCTCGGCTCATAGCCTTTCGACACGCAGTTTCTTTCGCGAGCGAGCGAGCGATTCAGAGGAAATAGCGTTGCTCCGCGAAAGTAATCTCTCGCGTCGGAAATCCATGAATGCCATTACCACAAATCATTCTTGCGCTCCATCGTCGAAGAAAAATTTGAGAACCGACCGACCGATTGACGGGGTTACGGATCGTTATTATCCCGCGCGTGGCGCCCCTCGGCTCGATGCGTCGCCGAGAGGCAGGTTGATTTAGTCTAATTAACGCAAGTGCCCACACGCGCGCGAAAGGAGCGAGATGGACGCGAGCGCAGAGGCGTCGCGCGCGCGCGCGCGCGCGCGCCTATACGTCATGCAGCGCATATTTCCCGGCGCACCCATCCTGTGTGTCCCCTCCAGGACTCTCCTCGCTTCCTACGACCTCGGATTGATTATCCTCGTTACTTTGCGCGCTCGTAACTCCGCGGCTACCACTCTCGCGAGTGGGCACACACGTACACACACACACACACGCACGTGTCGTGGCCCGACGCGGTACTGACGCGACCGCGGCGCCGAGACACACAATGGATCACGAGATGATAAAAAGTTGTCGAGAGGAAGAAGAGAAGCAAAACTCCGCCGATAATGGAGTTTAATGCGTGTGTAATAATCGCGATCGTTGGAAAATTTATTCTCCTCGTAAGAAATATATATTGTTTCTTGGATTTTTTATCGCACATTCGCAGGTTTTGTTTATCGCGGCGGCGATTATCGAGACGTTTATTGTTATTTAATTTGATTTTGATCGTCGAGAGAAAGAGAGAAACTGACTTCTCGAATTAAGATTTTCATCATCTTCTTTGGTCGACGTGTGTTCGACTTGGAGTCGGTTTTTTGTTCGATTTGGTATTTGATCGTCGCGATTGACATCTCGATTTTTCTCATCTCCTTCGATCGACGCGTTCGACTTGGTATCGATTTTATCACGCGCGAGACAAAACGGGAATGTAAACTTCTCTCAATCGCGCGATTCCACGTCGAAGAAAACGAGCAAGAAACCAGAGCGGCTCGGCGATCCTCAGCAAGGTGGAGGATCTTAAGCAAAATGCGGTCGCGTGCAGTTTCTCGAACGTTTCTATCAGCTCTCCTCGTATGCAATCATTCGCCGATATAATAACAACGCGGAAATGTTCATTCATCATCGTGATTGTGCCGCAACAACACGCGCGGTGCACGAAAAAAAAATAACCGAGAGAGAAAGAGAGAGAGAGAGAGAGAGAGAGAGAGAAGAAGACGGGCTCTCTGTGTCATTAATTAAACCGTAGCGTCATTTCCTCGATCGTGAGTTAACGATATTTTATATTACATTACCGTCCGGGAGTAATTCGAGCGGAACGCACAACTGAATTAATAATAATCTCTCTCTCGCGTATCCCGCAAGAAATTCTCGAAACGAACAAAATCATCAAAATAAAATACACAAACCTTTCGCGCGATGATACGTCGTCGTTCCGGTCGCTCTCGAAGTAATGGATGTTGTTTGCGCGGTTTTTCTCGTTCGAGACGCTAATTAATTTGAGCTTATGCCATTAGTCTTGCGCAAGCCGCGCCGATCCGTTCACTCTCTTTTCTCCAAAGAGGAGAAAGAGAGGATCGTGCTTTCCGAGCGATTAAAAAATTGGGAGCGCGCGCGCGCGCGCACGCCCGAGAAGGCGCACACGCGCCGCCGTTCCCTCGCTAATTGAAATTGCGGTCCTAATTGAACTCCCCCGTTTTTACGAGGCGGCGGCACCGAGAGAGCGAGAGGAAGCGTTTCATATTCCTGATTACTCCGGGGCCCCTTCCCTCGACTTGTTGTTTTTTCTTCTGTTACCATCCCCCTTCCCCCCTCCCCTTTTTTTTTTTTTTTTTTTTTTTTTCGCGCACGCGACAATGCACGCGCGCCGCACACGCATCGTGTGCGCCTCGTTAAGCGGAAAACAGCGCGTGGAGAGTTGCGTCGCCCGCACAAATTGCCGCGTCGTCGTGCAGACGGTCTCTCTCTCTCTCTTCTTCGTCTGCCGATTCGCCGCACGTAACCCATTATTATATTTCGTCGACGAAGGGAACGGCGGAAGAGACCGACCAGAAGACACGCGCTGTGTGAATCTTTTGTTTTTTTCATCTAGCAGTGAATTTTGAATTTATAAAGTAAAAAAATATCTTCGTCATTACTCGTTGAAAATGTTTGAACCGTATCGATTTGCGCGTTCGTTGTTTCAGGGTGTTGAAGCCACCCGGCGGTGGTAGCAGCGACATATTCGGCGCAGCCCCGGAGGAGACGAGCCCGCGGCGCGTCAAGACCCACAACCAGTCCCAGCTGGGCTCGGCGCTGTTCGGCGACTCAAACGGCACCGACAACGCGAACACCGCGGTGTCGCCGCGCAACAACAAGCCCGGTAATGATTCATACAAACGCCTGTTTGGCCCCCCCGATGCCCCATCCAACACCCCAAACGCGAGAAATCACATGCGCAGCAATATTCCCCTCTGCGGGGGCTCGTCGCCGGTCTTGTCGTTATCGTCGGGCGCCGCGACGTCGCCCGCGAAGAGCACGATCAGCCGCAGCAGCAGCAGCAACTCGACGTGCATCGCCAACGGCTTTGCAAGCAACGGTAGCAACTCCAACGATATCACAGGTAAGGAATGCCCGTTCGCGGACGAGGAAGCGGCTTGTCCAACAAATTTTATCCCGGAGCGGATAAAGAGAGTTTTTTCCACGTTAACTTCGTTCGGAATTTTGTCACGAAGCGTAAACTAACAAGTTATCTCTTATCATTTCGTATCAGGTGTTTCAGAGATCCAGTTTTTTTCAGGAATTATAGTCGGAGTAAAAAGCAATTGTATTTAGAATTTAGTTTTTGCTAATTTTTAGGTAAATAATTTTTTTCTTTTTTGACGGATTAAAACAAAAAGTCAGTTGTCACACAACTGGCGAAGCCGCTCCGGGATTTGCCGAACTGTTTCCACATTCGCGGTCGAAGACACTCCTCTTCGATAAATACGCGCCCGAATGTGAAAAGGGCGCGACGATTCTGATCTAAGTTGAAATATGTGTGTGTCGCAGGCTCTCACGGCGTGCAAATCGCACTTTTTTTTTTTTTTTTTTAATCGATTTTCTTAGTTTTTCTCACAAAAGGATTTTTTTCTATATAATAAATTTGTACACACGCAATTGGAAGAAAGAAAAAAACGCGTTCCATGTGTGCGGAGCTAGCGAGACACTATTTAACTAAAAAAGAATCAAATATGTTGAAATTGTCCTAATTCCGAACGATATTTTAATGTGTGTCGCACTTTTTTTTAATATACGTCACTTTCCTTGAACTTGTTCGCAAGCAGCTTTTAGGAGAAAGAAACGATTTCGTAAGTGTGCAAACGAAACAATTCAAGTAGTAGATGACACACGACACACCGCCACACTCTCTTATTTAGTCACCGTTTTTTTTTTTTTTTTTTTTTTTTACATGTCAAATTCGCGAATTTATTTTTCGCAATGTAAATTTATTTTTTTACATAGTGTGAAATTGTCATCGCGATAAAAAAAAAACATTGGATTCTTGAGTGCGATTTTTCGAAAAAATGAATTTTTCTATCATGACTCTCGGCGTGTATCATCACTTGTTTTATCTCAGGGCCTGCCACGAGATTAGAAAAAAAAACAAAAAAAAAAACACATATTTTGAGTTAGACACACCGCCACGTTCACCGCTTAGGCCTTTAAGTTCGTATTCTTACCAGTAACAACATTATTTACATCACATTATATTTCTCGCTTAACGTTAAATTATTATTTTACATAAATGTTTCTTGTCACGTTTCGCGCTCACTTCGCGATAAACGACATTGGAGGAGAAGCAAATTGTAAGAAAAACTTTGTGTCTAATTATTTTTAATGATCAGGCGATTGTCGCGAGAGAAAATCTCAGCATCTGGTAAATAATAAAAATGCACCATTGTGCGTTGTAATTAACTTCTCGAGAAACAATTTTAAAAGTACCTCGTAATGCAACAAACAAAAAATCATATTTCAATGTCGTTTGCGAGAGAGACGATCGTTCTACGTAATTCTGACGTTTTGAACGAGATTGCACTGTCATAGCAATTTTACACGCGATTTTACACTCGTTTGCAATATTTTAATAATTTTCGGATTTTACTTAACAAATAGCACGCGGAATGGTTTCTGTTTTTTTTTTTTTTTTTATGATAACACCAATTTCACGACGAAATAATATCAGAAGGATACCCGTGTCGATAATAATATTCACATATTTCATCGGCAGAGAAGTGCTACGGAGAGTTTTGCTTCTTTTTTTTTTTTATATATATAATTGACAAAACATGTGTGATTTGTTGTTGGTTTTGCTCTCATCTTATTCCGCCTTGGTTTTTCTACCTTCGTCGCTAGTATCTCACCCCTTCTTTTCTCACAATTTGAACACAACATACCACACACACCGTTTTCTAAGTTGCTTCGATCTTAATTTCCGTCGCACGGACGAATCGAGGATATTTAATTAATTTTATTAAGAAATTTAATTAAAAAACTGTCTCTTGTGTCTTGCTTCGATAAATAAAAATATCAGATTTTATTTCTTCAAATAAAATTACACTTTTCTCTAAAAAAAAAAAAACCTAAAATAATTTTCTCATCACAAAAGTGTGTCCGCGATCCGTCCGTACGAATTGCCGCGCATTAACACACAAGTTGTGTGGTTGGGTTACACGGTTGGTTGTGGGGTTTTTTTGCGACGGTGTTGCGGTGCATGGGGTGAAATGGTTCTCTCTCTCTCTCTTTATCTCTCTCTGGCTTGCGCGTCGCTATGTTGCGCACGTGGCGGCGAAATGTCGGCTGTGGTGGTGGTGATGACGGCTATTAAACGGCGCGGATGCACCCTCCACGGTGTCGCCGCATCCCCCGCCCGGCAGGAGGATCGCCCTGCGTGCCGGTGCGCAACCCGGTCACCGGAGACGGAATCGAGGTGACGCCCGTGAGACGCATCCCACGAAAGTGTCGAGGTAACGTTCAGCAATTTATCCGATTGTTTCATCCCGTTATTTTCTCTCCCTCCCTCGCGGGGGGAGAGGAGACAAACTGTGAAGCTAGAAACAGCACCAACGTAAACACACACGTCTTTAGTAGTTACCTTGCACGGAGACGAAGTTAGTGTGAGTAAGAACAGTTAGAGCTCGAGATTGGTCGAAGAAAATTCCGCGCGACAACACAGGGAGACAAACACAGTCGCCACAGACTTGAAACTAATTAGATGTAGAAATAATTAGACGTGCAAACGTGTCAATTTTTAACGACGGTTTTTGTGTAAAATGAAACAACGTCGCCGAACTTGAAATTAATTAGACGTACAGTAATAATTTTAGTATGTGCGAATGTGTAAGAGTGTCAGTTTTTTAACAATAGCTTTTTTTTATAGCGTTAATTCGACCGATCGTTTTGATTGAAATTAAAACTCGATTTCTCTCTCTCTCTCTTTGTTTTCGATCTCTCTCAAGTTGATTCTCGATTCAACGATGCCTATCTAATTGGGCCAATTTTCCGAAAGCGAACGTCCGCGAATAAATAAAAGAACTGGAAGATTAATTATCGCCAGTTCCGCCGTTTCGAATCGCGGAATTTTATATAATTGAATACTTCCGCTAATAAAGCGCTCGCGCGCTAATTGTATAAGATGTAATAATACGCGCGAGCGTGTGCTTATTATCTCTCTAACTGGTGCAACTGGGGCGAATCGCCTCCGAGAAAGAGAGGAGATTCTTAATTATAGAAATAATAAGCGTACTCACACACACACGCGCGCGCGCGCGCAAAATTAATAAATATTTATGCGGAAAGAAACAAATTGTTTTAGCATTTTCATTTTTTTTTTTTTTTCGCGCTGTTTGAAAGACGATCGTTTGCGAGATCGAAAGGAAGACGAGAGAGAAAAAGTTCTTTTGTTGCGACAACAAATTAATGTTTAGTTCATTTTCTCTCCCATTCATTATCGCATTACAATTCGCGCGTCACTTCGAAATCTCCCTCATTCGAATTCTCGAGTGTATATTGAAAGACTCGCTTGTGTGTCGAAGAAATTTTTTTTTTTTTTTTTTTTTTTTTTTCAACGCCCGTTTTAAAGCGAGTCTTTAATCCATCCATCGCCTCACGTTCCGGCATTCATGTGTGTATAATGCTTACGGTAAGTTCTCATCCGACCGATTCTATAGCGTTATTAATAGGTAAATGATACCTGTGTATGTGCATAGATTGTGTGTGCGCGTGTCTGTCTCTTCGTAGTTTTATTTCAGGTGTCAATCAGGTTCTCGCAAAAGAGCGATAGACGATATCGATTTGGCTTTACTGAAACTGCGATTGGAATTATTGCGTTTTAAAATTGCCTTTGTATAGGATTAAGCTGTTCTTTTTCCCTTGGAGGATTGAGCTCTCAATCGATGTAACTGAGACTGTCATAACGAAACAACAATTTGAAGGCTCGGAATGAAATATTAAAAAAAAAAAAAAAAAAAAAACTAACAACGATTCTTCGTTAATTTGTTAAAATATTTTTTTATGATGACATTTTGTAAATTTTATATTTTCATATACATTTATTTACTTCTCTTAAACGTGTAATTACGTGCACGTGGAAATTTAAATGAAACTCGAAGATTCAATTGCGCATATTGGCTCGTGTCGACCTTAACTTGGTTATAATAAAATTATTCAACAAGACGACAGTTATTTATCATCAATTGAGAGTTCAAACACGTGTTTTTTTTCTCTAGTGTTAACGCTTGAACGACCGGAAGCCTATTAATCGGTTTGCGCGCAACCGGTAACAGATTCAGACGGTCAATTAAGTGTGTTAAGACTGTTAAGTGTTATTAAGTAGTATTGTGTGAATATAGACGACAATAGCATGTGCGATGGGGGTCTCAATCTCTGTCAATGTGTCTCGTGTCGGACGTGTAGGAACGTAAGGATGAAATTGACTTTGCAACATTATCTACTCAAAGTCATTAAAAATATCTTCTCTTCACGGAATATATCTATTAAAAAATTTTATTAGATTGGTGCAAAAAATTGCGATTTTTGTTGTAATCCGCAATTACTTTTTTTTTTTTACATCGATCTAATACATTTTGCAGCATTCTGGACGAAAAAAAATGTTTGTTCTTAGAATTGGGTCCAGAACCACAGTGACTTTACAAGATTCTATTGTAGTACACGTTCCGAAAGGGAGACCGATCGATCCCGAGAGTTCCTACGCTCTGAATCACTTGCATGCTAGAGACTCGCGTGTTCAACAATGTAGAAACTGAGATGTAGCTCGGTCCGTTGTACTTTTCGATTTCTTCATCATCGAAATAATATCTCTATCCTGTCTGGGAATAAAATCTCTTTTCTTTTTTTTTTTTTTTTAAGCGTAGCGTTGCGCGAAAAAATTTCAAATAAACTTAAAAGAAAAAAATCTTTCATTGAACAATTAATCAATATTCAGTGAAATTTTTTTTATCATCTACAGAACTTAGACGTCGATTTTAGGTCTGATTGATTATGTTTAGACGTAAAGCACGTTTGTTGTCGCCTCGGTCAGAGATAATTTGTCACAGTAGCCAATTACATTTAGTTTCCGATTTGTCTTGAGAAACTCGAGACGCCCACTCGCTCAGAAACGCTCGGACGTTAAGAAAAAAAAATCGGGCACTCATCGGGATTTCGTTTGTTCGCGACAACTGGAGCTAACGGAAACAAAAAATTGCTTTTTCCCCGCAGATGGCAATCCGGTAACCGGAACTGGCTACGCGTCCGAGGCGCAGAAGAACGGACCGGTCGTGCAGAACGGAATCGTCAGCTCGAATTCCAGCAGCAGCAGCGGCGAGAAGTCGAACGACACGTCGCCGATGGCGAAGCCGGCGACGCGCACACGCGTTCCACCCGGTGGCTACTCATCCGGACTCTGGTAAAGAACGACCATCCCCATCCGGTCGCTCGGTCGTTCTTCCCCTCCTCCCGAAGGGAGTGGAGAAGAACACTCTGATTAATCCTTTCGGTCCCGTAACTCTTAACCCGATTACAAAGCCCGTGTGTAATTCCCGTAGGACTTAAAAACAAAAAAAAAACAAAAAAAACAAAAAAATTGTCCCGTCAGAGCGAAAATCCACTTTATCCCCTCACCGTATTCCGTGACAACGACGTACGACAGCCGGAATACAACTCTTTTCTATGAATCTTTCTACGTAGAATCCCTCTCTCCCCCGACAAAAAAATATCGCGCGAAAGTGGCAAAGTGTACAACACGAACGGGCTTTAATAGATTAACCTTTTTTATTATTTTTTTTGCTTTGTATCAATTCGACGAAAAACACACACATGGACAAATATATGAGCAAGAGCAAACAACATCTGCTACGTTTCTTAATATTTGCGACGGGCCTCTCGCGAGAGGCCTTCATCTCGAAACACGTGTTCAGCGGTAAAAAAAATTAGTAATTTTTTTCTCTTTCAATCGGAGAAACGGGGGGCTGAAAGAGTTAATGAGAGCGAACAAAAAAAAAAAGAAAAAAGTAAAATAATAATAAATAATAATACAATCGTCTATCTCCCACGAAAGAAAGAAAAATCTCCGCAGCGCGCGGAAACGAGCGCGAGAAACGTCGCGTTCTTCAGATTCGAGATGGATTTAAAATTCTCTTCCGAACTCTGTTTCTAAATCCTACCTCCGGATTATTAGCGAGAGAGATCTTTTGCAGATTTTTGTTTTTTGTTTCGCCGTTAACGAAGCGAGTTGTGTGTTTAAAAATGTCTGTTCAAGTTGATGCGCGCGCAAGAGAACAAACCGATTCGCCGGGTGGTTCTCCGAGCGTGAATTTACCGGTCCTTCAATTAGCAACTCCACCACGGACTTTATCGCGTAACTGTATAGAAGTAGTTAAGGCGATCATCGCGCGTAAAGCGCGCCTCTTCCGAGCTGTTGTGGTCGGCGAAACGATTCGCGAGTCATAAATCACTTGGGTTGGGGAAGCGCGCGCGCGCGATTTCCTATCAGCCAGCGAGACGACTCGCGAATAAATCCGGGGAAGCTCACGGAGGGAGCTCTCTCGCGGGAATGAGAAAATGAAAGCATTTATTTTATCGAGGAAACGCGGACGGACGCCGAGGAGAATAATTTAAATACGAACGAGTTTGTGTGGAACGAGTTTTCAATGTTTTTTTTTTATTTTTATTTTTTTTTTTATTTATTTATTTCTTTTCTCTCTGAAGACGATACGCGTTTTTCATTTTAAATGTTTGCTTCGATATTCGCGTTTCTCGGAGAGGAATCCGCTTCGATAATAAGAGAGAGAAAGAGAGAGCTTTAATTCATTCGCACGATCCCCATTCGATCTCTTCTCATCGCGGATGACAGCGATGAGAAGAGATCAATCCTCGATCGCGACGTTTTTGCTCGTTTCCGACGTATTGCCGTGATCCTGTAAAATCATCTAATTGGGCAAATTACACGTCTCTCTGATATACGAGGAGCAGAGCTGCTCTCCCACCTTGTGGGAAGTGAAGGGCAGTGAAATACAAACACACACACATACACACGTACACGTACATACACACAGAAGTACCGAGAGATCGTAGAATCGTAGGATCGCGATGTAGCGCGGCGTCGAGTAGGAGCGAGAAGAGAAAAAAAAAAAACAAACCCCTGATAATCCCTTGCCACACGACGGGAGATACGTCGAGACAAGTAATATACACGTAAGGATAATCAATTAATCGGATAATCAACACCTCTTTGAGCATAGAACGTATCAAATCGAGTCCCGTGACAGAACTCTGGTAAGTTAGCAAAAATTCGTATAAGAAAAGAAAAATAAATAAAAACAACAAGTAACCAGAAAACAAAAAACCACAAATAAAATGCAACACATGAGAAGGATGGACTGAAATTCGGAGCGCGATAAAAAAAGAAAGAAAAAAAAAATTGCGAAAGGAACTTGTACATTAGAAGTAGGAACATGTTATTTCGAAGAATAAAAATATATCATGTGTAACCCATTAAAACAATTCAAGTGCTTTCTTAATCTCCGTGCCTTCTTACAATCGCTTGATTTTTTTGATCGTCGCACGATGTGTGTGAGAAAGACGCGCGCGGCCGAGAGGTGTGTGTGTGTGAAATATATTAAAAGAAAGAAACAACTTTTTCCCCTCCCCGCCTAATTTTGCTCGCGAGTATTACGCGCGACACTTCGACAACGAAAAAAAAAACAAAAAAAAAAAAACGAACGCGCAATGTTCGACCGCTCGCTTGCAACAACCGCAAGCGCTCTCGCCGCGAAAGAGCTTCTCGAAAAAGAAAAAAAAAAACAAGTCGAAGAAAGGGTCATCGTGTGTATATTTCTCGATTCACGCGTGAAGAGCTATTATTATTTATCTATTTATATTATCGGTATTGTATACTTATCTCTTGTTTCTTAACGGGCGACACGCGCGGCGGAGACTGCGCACGACGAGAGGGAGAGGGTGAAAGATTTTTCGTCGTGCGCGTAAACACGCATTTGTCGCGTCGCCCCCCTCCCCCCCTTCGCTTTCTATGTAGCAGCGCGCAATCGAATGTATTTATTTTCACAGCAAAGAGCCGTGCACACATGTATCGTTTTTTCTTTTTCCTTGCTCTACTCTAACGTAAAGATTATCTTACGCGGTTCGTTTTGGGTGTGAGTTAAAATTAAGTTGTTTGTGTAACACACACTATCCATCGTATCCATCAGTAAGGTAGCCTTTTTTGTACTCTGGCAATGATTAATAAAATTTTATAAGCAAGCTGACGGATTTTTTGTTACTCGCTCCTCTCTCCGAGACAGACGAATGTGATGTGTAAGAGATGTAAAGTGGTTTTTTTTTCTTCACATGGCTCGTGTTTTTAATATCAAAATAAAAATTCCTTCGATATACAGATCGGAACGAGGCGCAGGTACGTATATCCATCAATGTGTTATTACAGTCGGTAGAAAAACAATCAATCTCGCACAAAAAAGGGAGAAAACTAACTTTTACGACTTATCTTAGAGTTTTCTACGTACGACAATGAACGAAAAATTAACATGTTATTCGAATTTCTAAGTCGAACGAGTACTTGACGACACAAATTAATATTATTACATTAATTTTATTTTACAAATTAATAATGCGGTGTAAAGAGGAGGGTAACTTGGAGAACGCACGTATTTATGAAAATTAACACTCGTACGTTATTTAAAAAAAACTTATGTGTTAAATATTCTTATATGCTATTTTTTAAAATTGTTTAAATTATTAGAATAATTCTTCAAGTTTTTCAAGAATTATATAATGCCACGAGTTATTAAAAGCAAACGGTGCTTGTTTGCTCTAATCAGTAATAAATGTGATGACGCAATATTAAATAGCGGCAATGAGATCTCTTATCTTGGCACCGTTAGCTTTGCAAACAGCAGCGAAGATGTGCTTGTGATTGGTCTCCTGCTCCATTCTGCTGGCTATCTCGTGCGCTCTTTTTGTTATAACAGACGGCACTCCCGCCAGCCGGGCGGCATTGAATCCGTAAGATTTCGGACAAGCTCCCTCGCTGAGTTTGTACAAAAACGTCACCGTTTCCTGCGACACTTCCTCCTCCTCCTCCGTTTCCACCATGCAGGCCTAAAAAAAAAAAAAAAAATAAACGCACACGTCGTATTGAATATTTTTCATATGAACCAAAGGAAAAATTCATATCGCACAGATGTGAATTTTCTCTCTCACCATGTGCGCCAACGTGACCTCTTTATTGGTCTTGTAATCCTCGACCAGAGAATGATAGTGTGTCGAGAATAAAGTGCGACATTTGAGCTTGGTCAACGCGTCGACGACCGAGGCCGCTATCGCCGTTCCGTCGTAGGTTGACGTGCCGCGTCCTGCGATAAGTGAAATACAAATTTTCTCGATCGATCTCGCGTCTGAGATTAAAGAGTCAGATCGACAACTAGTAAAATATGGAACTATTTCTTACCCAACTCGTCGAGAAGAACGAGCGAGTAAGGCGTGGCGTGTTGCAATATCGCGGCGGTCTCGCTCAGCTCCACCAAGAACGTGCTCTGGCCGGCGAGAATATCGTCGTTCGCGCCCAGTCGCGTGAAAATACGGTCCACTAGCGTGAGGCGGCACGAGCTGGCCGGTACGTAACTGCCCTAGTTGCGCAAGGAAATTAAATTCAAAATTTTTACGCGCTGCACGCAATAAACCGATCGTTAAGTTTCTCGTTCGCTCATAATTTTTTCATCCGCAAAAACTTACTATCTGCGCCATGATTGTGATCAAGCCCGCTTGGCGCATGAGAGTCGACTTGCCACCCATGTTCGGTCCGGTTAGAATCATGAAGGACGCGTTGCCGTCGGTCGCCAACAGAGTGTCGTTCGGTATGAAGCTGTCGGACGTGATGCAGGGATGCTTTCCGTCTCTTATCTCGAGGAAAATCTAAACGAAACACCAAGTCTGTATTGTCGCGCATTTACGACGAATTAAGGATAATCATCGACAACATCTGGCACGGGGGATACCGTTACCTCGCCGTCCGATCCGTCGAGAATCTCCGGCAGACACATATCACCGGTTTGCGCGTAATCCGCGAGAGAGATGAGCACGTCCATGGTGGCCAATTTGTAAACGGCCGTATGCCACATATCGTACTTCTCGCTGAACTGCGCGAATATCCTCCTGTTCAGATCCTTGAGCACTTTGTCTCTGTGCTCTTCCGCGTTCATTTGTCTCGCCAAGAGTTCCTGCAACGGAAATTGCAACACCCGTAAACACGGCGGTCTCGATCGTCAACGCGTTGATCGGCATCAAAGCAGCTTGGAAAAAAATTATATAAAGATTTTTTCAAACTAAAAAAAAAACTTAAAACTCTTGCCTTTGCTTCTGCGGTGTAATAACGTTTGAATCCTTTCCTCTGTGACTGCAACTCGTACCCGGGACCGACCTTCTTGACCTGCGACTCGGGAACCTCGATCTGATAGCGTTTCCTGTCCGATCCGTAAAACGATATTTTCACGCCAAAGTGCTGCCTCTGCTTTTCCAAGTACTTGTCTAGATCTCGTTTGTTCTCGTCGAGCTCGACCAGCACCGAGTCGTATTCGGCGTCCACTCCCCTTTTCGGAACAATGCAACCCTGCTTTTTCGCCTCTTCGTGATCGAACGCGGTCTGTGGAATTTTTGTTGCGAGGCGCGGACAAATGAAAAATGAAAATGAGCAGCAGGAAGAAAGAACATCGAAGAGAAAGCGTTACCTTGAAGTAATCCAATGTTTCTCTTAATTGAGGGAAATCACCGTCCGGCTCGTATTGGGTACAGCGGGTGATCAAGTTACTTCGGAAATCTGCAAAGAACGACTGCTGCTAACAACCGCGCGCAAATTACGTGAAAATAATAATAAAAAAAAAAAAAAAAAAGGACTTCCTCGAATTTAGCGAGCGTTGTGGTGAAGTCCAAAATTACTCTCTTCGAGTACGTCGGTCCTTCGAACATTATGGCTCTGCCGTCAGGATGATTTTTCATTCTGGCTGCGTTTCCCTGAGCGTGAATTCTGTCGGAACAATAGAAACGCGCATCCAATGACGGATTTCGTGCGATATTATTATTTCTCTAATAGTTGTGACGTACTTGCTCAACAATCTCTCAAGATCCGGCAGAGTCGACAGAATCGCGCGAGCCGATTGCATCACGTCGATCTGATCCAGCAGCTCTTGCACAGCTTCCTGACGCTCCATTATAACGGCTTTGCGGCAGGATGGCCTGCAGATCCATTCGCGCAGCAATCTATAATAGATGAAACACACGCCTGATGTAACGGAGAGCGATGTGGAGGAGGAACACCAGCGTGCGAGAAGATATTTCGCAACTTACCTTTTGCCGAACGCGGTGCAGCAACGGTCGATCACGCTGTTGAGCGAACCTTCTCCGAAAATCCTCAGATTTTTTATCGTGACAGCGTCTATTACCATAGTGTTTGCGTAATTAAGACCCGCGCGACTGTTCGCCGAGAAGTCCGACGGGACGTAAGTGTTGAAGCAGCCCTGCGCCAGCAGTTGCTGATCGAGCAGGAACTCCTTCAGCGTGTACACGCATCCCCCTAACGCGTGCACCGCTAGTTCCTTGTTGTCACCTGGCGTCAAACCCAAGCTGTCTCCTGAACGCGAATAAAAATAACAAATAAAACAATTGCAATTAAAAAAAAAAAAAAAAAAAAAAAAAGTACCTTCATTGAGATACGGTTTCAGGCCCTCAGGCCATGAAAAGCTGGAGTCCTTCTCTTTCTTGAAATAGTCCCCTTCGTGAAGTTTCTTTAAAGAAAAGATTTTAATTAACCACACGCGTAAGTAACTTGCGACACGCTAGAATATTATCTGTACCAACTTTTAACACCGTCGTAGCGGACCAGAACTGAGTTTCGCGCTGCAACGGCTCTTTCAGCGCCGCTGGCAAAGAACCGTTTATCAGCTGCATCATTTTTTGCGACAGATTACCACGTTCGTATATAATCTGGAAAATAAATAGAGCGGTGAATATATATTGGTGTCTGCGAGACGCAGATGACTCGATCAGTAGATATCATCGTAATCGCGTACGTGAACTGGCGGATAATGAGCCAGCAGAGTCAACAGTCGCGAGTTGCAACGGTCGTCGTCGAACTGGCCGAGATAAAATTCGCCAATCGTCGTGTCTATGAAGCAAACTCCGAAGGAACTGACGGTCGAGCCGGGATTGTATCTTTCCACCAGTGACAGCAGGTAATTGGAGTTGGGCGTGGACGCTCCCACGTCCAGCGGAGTGTATACCCTGGTGCCTCTGGTGCTGACCTGACAGATTTCTCGCTTCACGACTTTGTCGAATTTCGTCGGCTTCGGTACTGCAAGAAACACGCGAAGATATTCACCGTTTTCCGTGAATTCGTTTACGCGCTACTTGTACAAAAGAATGTATTGCCGCGTAAAAAACTTTTCACATACTTTTACCGCAACGCACTGACATCATGTCCGGGGTCTCCGTTTGCTCGACTCGCGCGACCTTGTATCCTCTTTCTATGAGACTCGCCGAATAACGACCGTAACCGATCTCGGGAAATCCGGAATGCGCGAATTCGCCCTTTAACATTCGATGTTGCGAGAAATGAATTTTCCAAGAGCGGCTTTCACAAACTTCATACGGAATACTTACTCGCATGTATGTCAGACTCAGCTCGTTGACACCGATAACCGCATCCATGTGATACAACTCGTAGAACTTGCCGACTTTGAAAAAAAGCACGCAATCGAAACGATTGCTCTTCAAATCCCACCACTGTCTCATTGCCTAGATAAATTTCACAGTTACAACAAAGTGACTTAACACACACAAGAGCGTAAGATAAAAATAATGGCTAAAATTCTCACAGGAGTTTGATTATTTAAAAAGTCAGTGGGCACAAAAACTGTCTTGGGATCGTAATCCGGATCTTTCGGTGTTCTCCTTTGCTTGTCCCTTATTTTGTCCGGTTGCAGAAAATCGTACTTCAAGTGAGGCCAAGTCTGCGCGGCAGGAAGTCCATTGCTCACAGTTTGACTTTGCATTTGTACAGGCTGCTTCGATTCCTTTTTGTTCTGTGAGAAACGATCAAGTAAAGATAAAAAGAAAAATGTAAAAGCAGTTTGCATTTGAAAATTCTGTTCTTACTGCTTTTGTATTAAACGAACGTTTCGATTGTCCTGGCTTGGCTCTGACATTAAATGTCTTCTTTTTTTTCTAGAAGAATATTTATATTAAATGCAACGTTCCCTCCTTCCTTTTGTAATAAAAAATTTTATAGTAACTTGGAATATTTTTGTCTTACCTCTGGTGTTTCTTCTTCTGTTCCAGTAGAAGGTTCGTGTTCTGAATCCCCTTCTGAAATCGAGTCAGAGTCTTCAGACTCGGATTCTGTAACATAAAATATTTCACACACAAAACAATTTTATTTCTCGAACAATCATTTCAATCTAAGGCTTCACACATCTGTGTGTCACGTGCTTGTGTAATCTACAAACCTGGCTTAAAATCATCTCCAGAATCTTCACCAGAGTCATCTTCAGGAATAATAAGACGTCTTCTCTTAATAGGCTTTATAGGCTCATCCTCCTCATTATTTTCATCTTCTTTGTGTGATCGCTTTTTTGCATCATCAGAAATTCGATTTTCCTTCTCTGTACTTTTGTCAAGTTCTAATACACAAGTGTATAAAAATATAAACAATATATATATATAGCAATCAAGAATGTGACAATCTCAATATATAAAGTGTATATATTTCCGGAATCAAATAATAAATTACATTAATATTTAATTATAAATTATATTAGTATTTTACATATGCGTACGTGTACGTATAAATAAATAATGCAGAAAAACAACAACGTACGAGGCAACAATAGCGCATTTTATCTCGATACGTGTTGTCTTTCGCAACACTTTCCCATTCGAAATTTATCGCTCGAAGAACAAACCTTTGTTTCCTTTTCTCCTCTTAGGTGTCTGCGACTTTTCTCTCTTGGGAGTCTGCGACTTTTCCCTCTGTTCCTTTTTGGTCTCCGGCTTTTTAACACTCTTCGGAGATGTGAAATAATTAAGTATCGTGTTTACCTTAGGCATATTTCACGTCGATATGAACTGACACAATGGATTTACAAAGATATCGGATATATCAAAAAGCTACAGCGGAACGCTCGGACGCATGTCTCTGTCGCAATGGATGCGAAACGTGTTTCGCGGTCTTTCGTGGAAGAATAACAACGAAGCGTTGCAATCGATCAGTGCCGACAGCTGTTCGAATGTAATATCCCTGGCCAAATTTTAAGCCAGCGACACACGATGCACTTCTTTGCTTGCGAGCGCCGAAATTGACCAATCGCGATTTGAAAATCAAAGAGTTGTCAAATCGCCATAATTGCTCGCATGCAATTCAAACAAAAAGCATTGTTTGCCGCTGGCTTCACTCGTTCAAACGTGTGCGTGTGCTATTTTTTAACCACACCAGAAACAGTAATCATTACTGCATCTGACAGTCCGCAGTCTGTGCAAAGTGGGACGGGAAAATATGCACACGTTTTTAATTCTACAAAATACTGTATTGTTTGATTAATAAAGACAAACTTACGTTAAAACGTTCTTTGTAGTTATTTCTATTACCCTTCTATCCGGTTAAAATCCTTATAATTCCCCCAAAACAGTGCAAAAATTATCGAATAAATATCAGGAGAACATAACTGGGAAAGAGGTAGCATGAAATCTCGAGTGGGCGGAGCAATTCCGAGAATTCCAAGAATTAATAATCGATTCCAAGAATTAATAATCGATTCCGAGAAAACTCCGCCTACTTGAAACTTCGTGCCACCTTCTTGCTGATTATGTTCTCCTGATACTTTTTCCTAAAATTTATGGAAATTTTTCAGACATTTGTGAAAAATTGTATCAGGAGAACATAACCGGCGAAGAGGTGGCACAAAGAATTCTCGTGCTCCTGATACTTTTCTGAGATTTTTCGGGAATTTTTG
>QVNW01003900.1:0-10480 GCA_014825475.1 Pseudomyrmex flavicornis
TCCACTTTCTGAACAAACCGCAGCTATAGAGGAACAAAAACAACCAACTAAGTTGTCGTTGCTCTTCCGGAACTCCGGAACTGAGAGACGCGCGCCACCTTCTTACCGTTTCGAGGCAAATCGCTTCCGCTTTTTTGTAGTGGACATATTACAAGCCCCGGAAAAAGTTCTTCTCAAGCGAAACTTCCGCCAACGCGACGAGTTTTCGGCACGTAGTCGCCAACATCCGCCGCGTTCCTTGATCTTCGATACCGCGCTCGCGCGTGCAACTTCAGCGACAGGGTTTTGCTCGTCTGACGAAGATCTCGTTTTTCTCCATCAATATGGCGAACGTGACTTTAATCCGATTTGTGGATTTAATTGAATTCTGAGTTATGACCAACTGATGCGCCCGAGTAACGATTGATTTCATCGTTTTAACGCTCGCTGCATGACAAGTTTCCCAGCCCCACTACCATCATTGAAATTGTCATAAATATCATTTCATTAAATAAAAATAAAAGAATTTATTTATTTCTTATTTGTGTTGTAATATAAAAATTACTATGTTCTGATTGAAAAGTTGATTTACTAAGAAAAGATTAAAGAGTATGCACATACATATGCATAGTTAGAATTTTTAGAATAATGATATTAAATACTACAAACTAATCCTTCTTTATATATCTTTTGTATTTTTAATCTATTTTTACCTTGACAATTCTTATAAAAAAATAAACAGTTTTGTGTGATAAGTCTTAACTTTTCTATCAATATATAAAAAATATCATATTCGTACTATTAAATCCCACAGTTGCAGATTTCTGTTATGATGGGAATGGGATTTTCTTCCATCGTTTTTTACGCTTGTGCTAAAGATTTTAATGGGAATGTAGACTATCGCCATTAAATGTGCAAATTACTTTGGAAGTTCGTACGTGCACAAAAATAGAGCGAAAAAAAAAGCAAACAAGCAAACGCAGGTCGCAACCGATAAAACCCGTGACAATTTTCAAATGGAATTATTTACAGCGCCTGAAACAAAAATCGTGTTTATTTGAAACTCACGTCGTATTGAAAAATGCAAACGTACACGCTCGGGGGCGGATTTTAAACAAAATAAAAGGAGCCGCGCGCAAAAAACGTCATTGGCATCCCCGTGTTGCGTTCTAATTTAAAAATATGACGATTGTTATTCCCCTGCCTGAAAAAAAATGGACACTCGTGAAGTTGTCGAGCAAAAAACTCCCGCCAGGGTGGACATAAAAATGAGACTGACCGGTAGAGATGAGGATAATCGACATATGATGGTCGCGCAAAACGAAATAAAAAGAAAAACGCATTTTTGCGTCGAAAAATATCCGAAAACGCGGATGTGTTCCCGTGTAGTTACTCATGCGTATTGCAAAAAGCCGGCCAATACACGAAAACATAATTCGATCAAGATAAATTCTTGATACACTGTCTATCATCGATATATATTTGCGATCTAACCAACGTTTTTCCATTCGATGCTATGTGTGTCATTTTTTGAGAACAATTTTATTGGAAATAACAAACGGAACGATTAATACCGCAAATGAATAAATTAAATCGCGCACATTTCTCTCCGCAGTGGTAAGAAATCACGGATATTGGAAAAACATTAAATGTGCACCGATTTTAGATAATCGATACATAAACTTTGTTATTTTTCAGTTTTATTGAAACGCAGCGCGCATCATTAATATATTATCGGTTAATTATTTGCCTAGTGTTATCGAAACGGATATGTAAATCATGTACCTTACTCTGTATAATAACGATTATGTCTCGCTGCGCATCTATCTGTGTAATAATTATTCAGCATATCAAGGATGACTAATGTCGCGCGTCACACCGAGTTGCATGAATTATTCCGAGATTTAGGGACTTACGTTCAGCGCCTACGTGATTTTCCTGACGTCGCGAAATAATATCGCGCGCCAAGATTAAAAGAATATTATTCTTTCGTTATTGTGAACGGCAACATGTTCCCGTACTACGAAGCTACGAAGTATCATTTTTCCGTTGTACATACAACACGTTCCACGTGTCCGACATTCGCTATTCCTGATAGTGCTCGTATTTCATTTGCATATTTTTGTGCAGCACAAATGCGATAATCGTTGTATTGAAGCAAATATACGTTGAATAAAAATGAAAAAACACACACAAGATATTAAATATCTGGATAAATTATACGGATAAATTATAGGGATAAATTATATATATGAAAGAAAACCAATTAAGACGGAGAAATTATATATTTAAAACAAAACTGATAGAAAAAAACATACCGAGAAGAGAAAATCTCTCTGTAAATTATAAAAGCATAAGATCATCTTTGTTCTTAGCACTCGACTTTTCGACAAACAAATTTTCATAATAAGAAAATGTTACTGCGTTTGATTGTTTATGCAAACACGGAACTTGTCTGTATATTAATTAAAAGATTCGTAACATATTTTTCAATGGTAATACGACTCTATAGCCGTTCTCATTATCTTCTCATTATTATAATGTAACGTCTAGTAATTTCTTCGTTTCACTTAAGTGAGAGAGAGAGAGAGAGAGAGAGAAAGAATGCATCTTTTATCTGATCGCCGTTGAGAATTTTAAGATGGAACCGAGTCAGTCGAAACGGCACGAAACGTCAACTTGAACTGCGTACTTTACAAGCCACCCGTTAGAACGGCATCTTCGTGAAAGATAAAGCCGAATCTTTTGTTTTCGGCTTGGTCTGAGAGCTACCCCGACAAAGGAAACGCCACTCGTGCCATTCTTCTTCTCTCTCTCCTTCTCTTCTCTTTCTTTCTCAAGCCCTGTAAGAAAATGGCGAGGAGTGGTTGTTCGTGCAAGGACAGACGAGCCGGAGGATAAGAAGCAGCCGATGGAAAGGGTGAAATGGAAGAATGGCACCCCGTGCCAGGCCGCCGGGACCTTCTACGCCGGATGGTATCTTCCTCGCGAATCTTCCTGACACCGGAAGGCCTTGTGAATATTTAAACGATAGACGGATATACATGTATTACTTGTGTAATGTAATGAGAAGGGAATTCTCTCTTCTTCTTTCTCTCTTTCTCTATCCGCTACAACATCCGGCTGTTGAGTCGGAAAGCGAACGAAAGAGAATAAGAAACGGCGCTGACAGAAGAATATTCTAAATGATTCATGAAAGGAAATTAAATGGTACTTTAAACAAACCTTTCTTCCTTCGCTTTCGTTCACCTCGATCTTCTATGCCTCTTTTTCCACATCTCCGAACTACTTCCTGAAATCGATTACCCATCATCTTCTTCCTGCTTCCCAATTCATTTTGCGCTACTGCTCGCTCTGTCTTCATGCTACTCCGCGTTCGATTTACTCTTTCCTTATCTGTCTATTTATCCACTTATCCCACTTGCCTATATATACGAACATCCATCTGTCTTCTCATCTTGTTTTCTTCTACCTTTTAGTTTAACGTCGTTTCTCTCTAATAGCATCTCCAATCTTCATATCGCATCGCGAAGATTCATCAAAATTTTCTCTACATAACTCTCTCTCTCTCTCTCTCTCTCTCGTGAGCGACAGACTTCGCGCGCGCAAATCGGACAAGCGTTAAAAAAGTTAATTTAAAGTCGGTCGTATGCCACGATCGCCTACATCTTTTTCCGCTTTTGCGAAATCAGACGAACGCGCGCTTTGCACGCGGCCACGGTCGGGCTAAATTGCGTTTCTTTTGACCCGGTGATTACTGGTTGCGCCGGTATAATTGCGGGTCTCGGTGTGCTGCGAAGATGCAGTAAATACGGCCGTATTATATGTTTATGTCACTCATTTATCTCGACGTAAAATATCTATTTGTTCACCTTTGTTCAATTTTATCTACCGCGACGGCGCCGCAAGAACAAAAAGTGACATTTACCTTGTTACACGTGCGTGATTAATGAAAAGATTAACCGGTGTGTAAAAGGATTTATAACACAAATATATATATATATAAATTACATGTTATTCGACTCTTGGATATTGTTTTGAATTATTTAAAAAAAAAAGTGTAATTTTAGAATTTTTAAAATATAAATCTGCGAGATATATACATATATATTATCCGACACGTCATCTTTGCGGCGATTCAGTAGAGTAAAAGCTCCGGCGACGTTGTGTTACCGCGAAAAAACCGCAACCCTTCCTAATCCGGATCGTTCCGTCCCTTCCGTCGGCGTAATCGCCGCCATTGTTCTTCCGCCTGATTTCGCGCGCGAAATCCACCACCTACAATCTTACTGTGGAAACGGTCCGCCGGAGCCAAGAGACAGAAGAAAAAGAAAGAACGGTGATAAAAATTGCGAGGCAGCGGCACTGAGTAGAAAAGGTTGCGGGATTGACAGCACAATAGCGTTAATCCTCATCCGTTTCGAAGGTGCTACGCGAGACGGTCCTCTATGCCAGGCTCGCGAGAGATTAAAAGTTTTTGCCGAACTCGACGAAATGCAAAAAAAGTCGCGACGGAGGAAAGAGCGACGGAATAGGTAGACGAGAGGCAAAAATTTGCTGCGGCACGTTGAACGTTGGGGCGAAAATTTGCCGCCTGCCGCGCGGGGATGACGCGTGGTTTCAGGGTTTATTAAGGGGCTTTTTGCCAGAGAAACGCGTTACCTGGTCGGAGCGTAGGCGCACACAGAGCTGACGCTGGAGTTAGTATCAGTGCACGCGAGATAATAATGCGGCGAGAGCAGCTTGGCGTAAATTAAAATTTGAAAGCAAGATCCACTTTAATGTGCCGCGCACCCTTCTAATCACCAAAGAACGATATTTATCTAGGAAGTTTTCATCGAAATTTTCTCATCTTGTGTACGTATTTATTTGTATTTTGATAATTCATAATTGTGATCATCACACATTTATTTTAAGAAAAATTCGGCTTTTTCATTATAAGATAATCATTTTTAATTTTACATTTTATTAGAAGATATATGTACTGGGGTTCTTCAACTAAACTGGTTTATGCAAACTTCAGACATAATATTTGATACCGCTAATCTTCTCTAACAACATGCAAAGCGGAACACACCAATTTGTATCTTGTCTTCGGCGGTAATCGATTGTTGCTCCGCTGAGTCAGCGTTGCAACGCGGTTAAACAATGCATCGGTAAACTTATAGCCATTCCCTTTAACGGTAAGAGGCGAAAGCGAACCGCCGAATCGAGTCGGCAAACACGTTTTAGGTACTACGCTACGTCGAAATCGGGAGAGAGAACGAGAGAGATCGGAAACTCCCCGAAGTCAATCCCGGACATTCCGGAAATACACTGGCAAGCAATCCGGTTCCGCCCTTCTTGCACCGCCTTGCCTCTCTCTACACCCCGTCGCTCGCACGCGAAAAGAAGAGGACGAGAATCCGATATTGCCCGGACTGCCATCGCGCGTCTAATTGCAAACTCACGAAAACACGAGAAAACGCTCGACAAACACACAGCGAGTAAATATAAGAATCGTTTGTTCGAGAATGAATTCGCCGACATAAGAAAGCGGGCCGAAAAGACTAAAGAAGAATCGCGCCGAGAAAGAAGCTGCGACGCGGCAAGGTAAAAGAGACTCGCCATTTTCAAGAACAAGAAACTCTTGTTTGCAAGTCATTATATCGTACCGAAGAGGGGTGGCTTTTACTCTGTCTTTCCCTTTTTCCTCCCGTCTTAGTGAAGGGGGGCACGGGATACCCCAGCAATAGAACACATATGTACACGCGAGAAGACACATAAAAAAAAGTTAACGCGTAACAAATTGCGCGATATATTTTTTACAAGAAAGAATGATATAAAAAATATGTAATAGATGATTTCAGATACTTTCGTGAGAAATATGTTTTTTCATCGAAATATAATATTCACCACTATAGAGATAATATTAGAAATATGTTTGCATCGATTTCATAATACATTCCGTTTAATTATTATTTTGTTATTTAACCTCGCAATTCTTTTCAATAATGAAGGCACTATATTTTTTTGTTAATAAAACCAAATTACACACAGTAACAGTTCTTGCAATTATAGAGTCGAATATGTATTAAAAACTATATTAAACTACAAAATCATTGCAAATAATTATTATAAAAATATTTTGTATTTTTTCAATATGAAACCTCTGTGTGTTGAAAATGTACATTAAATAATTTATTTATAACATTACATGTATTTTTCATTATACCCCTTTGTATCATGTTATAAATAAAATACGTTTGTATGGCTGGTAATTTAATCAAATCTTTTAAAAGCAAGATTTTTATTATTAAAATATTTTTTAATTGCTTTTTTCATAGTTCGCAAAACATATATGATACTGAAAAATATTGTCGTACACTGTTCGGTTTTCTCTTCCATTAGGTATTATTCGCCGATAACGTTCTATTAATGCGCAAGCAATTTGATACAAAATCGACCTACTCTGATTAGCGATTCAGATTACCAAAGCATGTATTCTATACTTCGAGTTAAATCATGAATGACCTATCAATTTGTTAGGTTCCCATTGCCAGTGGAATGCTCGACCAAGCGGGAAACGTACTTGATAATAGAGCAGTCGAATTCCTGAATTCACGTAATTGCATAGTTGCAATTATCTACAGCACAAAAAAATATTCTTTCGCCTCGAGTAAGGAATATTTCTCATTGAGCGCTTATTTAATTAAAAAGAAATGTAAAAGAAAGAGCTTGCGATTTTGCGGAAATACTTTTGTTTTATATATATATATATACACATATATGAGATAAATTCAATCAATAATTCTGAAAAATAAAAACTTGATTAAGATTGTGTGTATGTGCACATTTTATTTTGAATAATAAAAAAAACTGATGTGTGTAAACACACAGTTTTTAGTAGATCGATGAGAAGAAGCTTAACGACCACGTTGCGTCAGAACGATTTTGCCGCGTCACCTAAATTAACATTTTAATTAACGGCACGAGAACGTAGTGTTTCCGGCGCGCGTACTTTGCTCTGCGTTTCACTCCACCGTCGCGTCGGTAGCTCCGGAAGTCGCTCGAGAGTGACGACTACTTTCGTGAAGGGATTGCCGAGGCGTCGAAGCAAAACCTCAGCACAGCCCAGAACTTAATTAGGCGCACCAGGCGCACGAAAGTGTTTAAACTGTTCGTGCATTCGCGTGATCGAAAGTTCGCTGTCCTTAACCTTGACCTAACCCACGATCTTGCAAAATTCAATCGACGAAAGTAGTTTCAGAATGAGATATAAAATCGAAGTTCATCAGAATGGAATTGTAACAAATTGTGTAAAAATCTTAAAATTCTTAAATGTTATTCCAATAACATATAAATATTCATCATTACAAACTTTCTAATCTACGCTTTTTTTTTTTTTTTTTTTTTTAAAATTGAAATTTCAATATTCGATTTGCGCGATCGATCTGAGTAAAGATTGATTTACAGTCAAAGTTGTAAGCATAATGCAGGCAAACTCTATCTCGACTTTGTTGATGGACGTTTCAAATAGAATAGATCGTTTCCGAACGTGACGCTCTAAAGTAGCAAGGAGTATGCATTAATTATAGACAATCGAGAAGAAACTTATCCTCGAGTTTGACAAACGAGATTTGTCCAGTCAAGCAAGTGCCTAAACTTTGGAATAATTGCTTGCACTATTAATGATTGATATTCCTCGACACAAAGTCTATTAAATTTTATATTCTGTATATTCCCGACGTGCTGTCAAAACAATTTTAATGCCACGCTTATTATTTGAAGCGTCAAGGTCAAATGAACGACGCGCAAACAACATCACTAAAGACTCTCAGATTATAAACGATTGATCGACTATCACATGTACATAAAAACCGTGTAGATATATAATTTTGCATAAAGTGAAAGTTAGTGATATAATATTATTTCCATAATTAAATTTGTTTTTTTATTTTAAAAAAATTTTTAAAAAGACACATGTTTATAAAATCTTTAAAAATGTTTCAAAAATTAAAACCTTTTAATATATTTTAACGTTTCTTTAAATTAATTCAATTTTATTCCAATGTTGCTCACGTTCATTAAGTTTAATAGAAATAAGATTAGAAAATAAGATATATAGAAATAAGTCAAGAAATAAGTCAATGTGTCAATAAGTCACTGACGTAAAAAATAATATTTATAACCGCTGCAGCGTTATTATATATGAATTATGTGCAAATTATCTTTGTGCGCAGCTTACATCGATAATCTCACATTTGAAAAGAAAGAGTCGATTCATGCTCCATGTACGCGCCATTTTGAAATATTTTATACACTTGACCTTTGGTTTGTAAAATGTATGTGTGTTATGTACTTGTATGTGTCATTAATGATTAACAACGTGTCAAGTGTGTGCAAACATTCAGGAAAAACAATTATCACTAATTAATATCGCTTCAGGCGATACTTTCAAAATTTATCGTCGTTGTCCGAATGTGTTAACATATCACATCAGTTCGTTTAGAAAATAATTTTATTAATTTAGAAATATTATCAACACTTTATTAAGCGTAATAAGAAAATTCATTTTGCTTTATTTGGCCTTGTAAATGTTATTCGACACATGATGTGTAATCTAAAATGTAAGATACAAGTTTCACACAATGTATGTAGACTCTATATTCTCTTTAAGTCTAATCTAACACGAGATAGATAAACCAGGTGTACTAGCACACGTTGAAAAAAAAACGCAAAAATCTGTATAACAAACGTCGCATGGTACTGCTGCTACTAGTTTTTTTTCTTAACACGTGCGCATATCTGAGTTCATTATTTTACAATTGGCTCGTCAAATACATCTACGCGATGTCGTGAAACGAGCTGTAGCTCAACCGCACACGCAGAACGCCAGACAGCTGACCTCCGCGCATCGATTACAATACACATCGAAGTGAGACGCGGAATACGAAACGGAGCGAGATGGAGCGAGAACGAGCATCCCCTCCCGTGGCGCCACGCCGGATACTAAGACAGCACGCATGCGCACGTTAAACGAAGCGCGTCTATCATGTCGTGCGTTTCGGTTACTAAAAACCTCGCGCCGTCGCGATATTTGGCGATGTGGTGAATGTTGTTTTCATCGTCATCATGGGACAGTGCACGTTTCTTGTCATCGTCTTCGTCTATATCTCGCAGATAGTGTCGTCGTGACGAACGGATTTTGCAATTGATAGGCATGACTGGGCACTCGAGCGTGCGAGCAGACAAGCGAGACTAATTCATAACAGTGTGCATGTACTTACGGCTTGTCAGGCTGCGATTTTCGGACCATTAATTCCGCCTTTTTGATCTCCTCCGCTCTCGTGACACTCTTCGTTCTGCGCGATCGCATTCGAGAATCGTTGTACTCATGTTCGGCCGTCAATGTCGTCATATTGTATTACACACGACGTAGAACGCACAAGCACGCGTGTTTGTGATACTATACGCGGCGCGCCAGGAATCTCGCTTGTTAACGCAACAACAGAGAGAGAACGGATGAGAGAGAAACTCGTAGGAACGAAAGCGAGAGCGGCACGTTTCTGAGCGATTCTTTCCGTCGTTCCGTGAGACTTATGCGACAGCGGCGACAACTAATGTTGATAAGAAGAAAGTTTCTTGTCGACGCACGAGAGGCGTGCACGTCAAACGTTGCGAACGGCGTGAACTTATCTCCGTTTGTAGCCGCGGTTTCTTCTTCTAATATATACCTACATGTATTTATACAGTCGTGATAATTACTGGCACGACTCTGGAAACGACACTTTTTCCCTTCCGGTAGATAACGTTCGTTTATCGTCATTGAATAGTCGTCTCAAGCTACAAGTCATTTGCGTGATCACGCTGGCGCACGTGCTTACGAAACATTTGTATACGAGTAGCGTGTACGCTTTGTCCTTTGCGACAAATAAACAATCTCGAGTAGTAAATCAATAAGTTAATTCAGTCTAAAACTCTAGAATCGACAAAGATCACATTCAGAACGTCACTTGTGATATCCAAGATATCGAAAGAAAATTGTTCCAATTAGTCGGTAAAAATAAAATATCTAAATAAAAATATCTTTGACATAAATAACTATTTTTTGTGCATGTGAAGTGGATAAATCCAAAACTTCAGTTTAAAGTCCTTTCGATAATATCGCGTATTTGATATCTTAGATAAATAATTAGAGATCATTACAGTTTTGTTATCTGTGTGCTTATGATCATTTCTGTCTTTTGTAACGCAGTAAAACTTTTAATAAAAAGTTGTTATTCACATTTTATCGAGGTTGAGATGATAAGTGTTTGAGACGGAATAGAAAAACACATACATACATACCTTTAAATACATACCTATAAGAGTTCTAAGCTCAGTTTTAGTTTAGAATATAACGTAAAAAAAATGCTATTGTAATAAAATTACGTGGATGTGAGGGACTTCCTCGGGTTCAAATGATAAAAAATCCAAATTGAGTATAAAAAACGGCCAATTGGAACCAGATGCAGGGTCT